>JAMXBB010000010.1:87774067-88073890 GCA_024138015.1 Lumnitzera littorea
TATTGCTATTTATTTTAGATTTACTATACATTATATATATAAAGTATTATAGTATATTTCAAATAATAACATGTATGTGCTATGTTATAACAATATACAATAATATAAATAATACTATACATTATATTCTATTAGTATATTTTAAGAAGTTAAGGGTAATATTTGATAAATAAAACTACTTTTTTTTTCTTTTATCCTTTTCCCTCTAAACATTCCCTCTTTCTTTTATTTTTCCCTCCATTTCCTTTTTTTACATTTCTTTTTCTTTAGTTATTATTTCTTAGACATAAACTTCATATCTTCTCCAATTGTTCAAACTCTCTCTCTCTCTCTCTCTCTCTCTCTCTCATATAACATTATTACTTCAAATAGAATGTTCTAATTGCTACCATCATTTTAATACTATTTTCTTTAAGGTTTTGCAATTTAATATAGTTTGGGACTACGTTTTCTACCTTTTATATTTATGTATGTGATTGTGATACTATTACTAGTATTACACAACAATAAATTTTTCTTAATAGTATAATTGTATATTACATTAGAAACCCAACAAAAGATATATTTAAAGCACCAAATCCCCTTAAAAATTTGCAAATCGTATTCCTACTTTAATAGAAGAGAATAACTTTAATCTGGGTATTAATCCCTAATTTTCTTAGAATTATGTGTATGTTTTTGTGAGTATTTTTTTTTAATTCTAATTTTGTTTTGTATTATTCTTTTTTTTTTTTTGGTGTCTTTCTACACACAATTATTCTAAAAGGTAATACTTTCATTAATGAAAAAATTAGGGTTTGATTATTTTGGTTGTGATGAGTTAGGTTTCAAATAAGGAGAAGGCATGTGCAATGACAAAACCATTTTCTCAAAGTATCAAGCAACCATTTTCTCAAAGTATCAAGCTTCCAATTATCACAATTTTTTTGATAAGTTGTGAATTTTCTTTTTCTTTTTCTTTTTATCTTTTTTCTTATCAAATGAAAAGATATTGTTATGTAATTGAAATTCGATACTATAACCTTTTATATTTGATGGATCATTAATTTTGGTTAGGTTGCTTCTTTTTTGCTATGTAAAGGTCATAGAACTTAATCTTGTTTTATATTCATATATTAGGAGGAATTATGGTATATGTAATCAACAAAGTTTAAACTTTCGTTGCAAATTCCATGAGTATGTTCGCATTTACTTTTAAGAACTCTATATAAATAATGTTCAAGGTTTATTTATGCTTTTCCTTTCCTTTTTAACCTTTAAAAATAAAGATTTGATTTTTATTGAGAGATGTATTCTTGTTGTGTAATGGTTAAACTAGTTTATTTTAAGAACTGAAGTTTGATGTCTTCAACATAATCTTAGAGAATGAATTATATCAAATGCTTCTATGCTTATATGAAGAGTTTTAATTACACTTTTATATAACTGATGTATATAGAATAAGGAATATAATAATTTAACATTAATCTTGTTTTAAAAAAAATAATATAGAAACTCTACATTTTACTATTGGATATGGACCATGGATTTCTCTTCAAAATAAAATCTTAATTTAATTAATGTGTCTACCTTTTAAAATTATAAAAAACTCTTTTTTATGGGTTTTACTAATACATATTTAGAATGTTTATAGGAGTTGGAGAAAAGTATAGAACCTTATGAAGAGTTTATTTGAAGACAAATGATGGTGAATCAGTTAAAATAGTGTTAGAGAGATAGAAATAATAATAATTTTTCTATGTAATTGCCTTTAGTGAAATATTTTATGTACATAGTTTACATTTATTGTCGATTTTTCTCTCATTTTTATGTTTATAAACATCTTTGTCATTGAAATTATTATATTTATGATTAGTTATATATATTTTTGTTAAACTTGTTAAGAGTGACATAGGTGAGATTTCTATAATTCTAATACCCATTATCCATAACCACTTCGAGACTTTATAATATCAAGACCAAAAATTTTCTCATCAAGATAAGATCTAAACTATGGATCCATTTGAATTAAACAATCAACAAATGATAAATCTAGAGGTGCGCATAAGGCCAAATCAGCTCAAAACTGGTCTTAAATCGCTAGTTCATAGGTCGACAATTAGTTGCACTAGGTTCAACCCTTAAGACTATAGGCTCGGGTCAATTCAAAAGCCCTTAAATCATGTTGGTTTTTTTTTTATCTTTTATTTTTAAATTTAATTTTCTGCATTTCCTTCAAGTGATATTAATAATTTATTGTCTACTCATGTATTTATATTTTCTTTCCTAAATAATTCTAATAATTTATGTGGACATATAGTAACACATAAGTAGTTCACTCTTATTTTCGATTGAAATTTTTTACCATTCCAAAACAATTGATTTGGGCCATGTGAGCATGATGGTATTTTACAATGTTGAGTAAGATTGGCCAAATTGATAGAAATTGTAGAAGAGGAAGATTAATTACTCAAATCTCATAATAAATTATCAATAGAAAGAAAAAACAATTACAACATAATTATAAATTGTAATTTGTTATGATATCTTACAAAATATTATTTTTTAGATTGGGGTATAGTTATCAAACATAAATATAAACTACAATACCATCCATAATGGTATAGAAAAATAGAGAGAAAAGTCATGGGAAAGTAAGAATGAGAGAGTAAGTAAAATAGCATAAGTTGATGGTGTTTGTTTTGTTTTGTTTTATTTTATTTTTTCTTTTTTTTTTCCTTAAATTGAAGTTTAAGTAGCCCAAATCGACAGTTCAATAGGCAAGTTAGCCCCAGTAGTTCAAGGGCTTGCTAAATCGGCGGTTTTCCAAGGCTAAATCACTTAAGTCCGTAAGTTTCAGCGGTTCATCAACCGTTTCATGCTCATCTCCATCTTGGTTAGTTCACGACTTAAAACTAGCTCTTATACAAGTCTAAATAGATCTATTACTTTAATCATACAAACTTCATATAAACACTAGATCTCATTAAGACTAAGACTAACACCCCCTTTCTCACTCGTAAATCTTATAGTAAATTATTGAATTAGAATCCCAATATATCAAAAAACATTAGTCAATTTTAAAATGAGCCTCTTTGGTTTCCTTTAATATTGTTTTATTCTCTTGGGTTTGTGCAATATTTATCCAATAACACATTAAGTAGGATATCAATAGAGATCAATTTACTAATTTACCCCTCTTTTTGTTTTATTTTATTGTTTTTTTTTTTTTTGGCATTTTAAAACCAAACTTGTATTCGAACTTTAAATTGATGAATATTGCCTCAGCTCACATAAAGACCATTAAACAATTCTAGATGAAGGGGTCATGGACTAAGCATTCATGACCTCTTAAGGATGAGTTATATGGGATGAAATAACTTATGTTTATGCTAGCTATAAATAAGCGATGAGTGAAAAGGGAAAATTTTATTTCTCTAATGAAGTAAAGTATAAGGCTTAACGGGTCAGTATACTGACCCTAATTACATCTAGAAAGAAAAGTGAAGAATACAAAAAATTATGCAGCCACATTCTACACTACAACCATACACTCAACTTGAATGATTGCTTTAACTCTAACTTAGCTTCTTGCTTCGAAGACTCCTCTAAGAGGAATTGCTCCCAACTTTGACTTGGCCTACAATCTTCAAAGGGATAGCTATGACTACATCCTTAGACTCTTACATAGCTAAGCTCCAAGCTACAGAGGTCTTAATAACACTTAACCTCCAAGTGAAGGTTTGCACTCCACCTTCTAGAGCTTCTCTTCCATAGAAGTAGTAATGGGGACAACTGATCCAGCCACTCTACTCGAACCACCTCTTAGGGCCCTACTAGCATCAAAGTAAAGTCAATGCTTTACCTAAAATGAATCAGAGGACTCACGAAGCAAAGGATTCCCTACGAATGCCTCAATCAACAAGTTAAGATGGAGAAAAGGCCTCCTCTACCGCTGTAGTTGCCATAGCTACCCTCGCTTGCTTAGATTCATCTAGAACATTGCTTGCAAGAGCTACCTAAAACCTCTTATAGACGAGTGCCCTTACGATAAGGCCACTATGGACAGGCGATGGGTAGCACCTGAGCCCCCCCTTTCACCCACTATTATTGAGGCAGAAAGAAGGGAGGACCTAAAGGCCACATTCGCCTCCTAATCACAACTTAGGAACCAACCCCCACTGCCAAACAATTGTCCACATCTCATGATCACAACCTAAAGAGAGAGGTCAAGAAAGACCCTTTCCCTAACTTGAGCACTCTATCCCTCAAGATGATTGCCCTAGACAGGTTTATGTCTACTTTCACTTATGCCTTACTAAGTAGTTTGGGTGTTTGGCATGGTAGAGAAAGGACCACATACCCCTTATATAGAAGCCATGGGACATTCCCAACCGTACACATGTCGACCATTGCACCATTTAAATACCTTCGGAACCCAAGTGATTCTTGGGGAATTAATGATGGATCATATGTGCATTAAATTTCTTTTAGAAAGGACCTTGCCCAAGGCGTTTCACCTGCTAGGCATATACGTCACTCAAAATAAACCCTGTCAAGGAGATAGCTTATTGTCAACAAAGATCCACCCTATTGAGATTACCCTACCAAGGAGATAGCTTGTTGTCAGCAAAGATCCACCTTATTAGGATTACCCTATCAAGAAGATCTCATGACATCATCACGAGATCTGCTATAGTATGCTCATTGCCATCACAAGAGCCTAAGAAGGTCGAGTACGTTAACTTACTAGAAAACATCATCGCAAGTGTAAAACAATTAAATAAAAATGAAGGACAAACACAAAGCAATAGCATACAAGCGAGCGAACAAGCCCACAAAGGAATACCAAAGAGCATGTACAAACCCCTTACTTGAGGATAAGGAATTTAAGTAATTTCACGTAGAAGCAAGACACACCAATTTACTCAAGAGACATTATTGTTGATATAAAAGGCTTAGACGAAAAAATAAATGGAGTTCAAGAGTAGAGCAACAATAAAAATGTGAGGAGCAACAACCATAAGAAAACAACAACCAAAGCGGAGATAACTACGGGGAATCTCATCCATTAAAGTCATTAACAAGTACATTTGACAAAGGGAGGTCAACACCTTGACCCCACCAAGATGAGAATATAAGGAAATAAAATAAGAAATGGATACACATTGCCTACACTAGTTCAAGTTGTTCCTAAGACACCTCATTCACTATGACTTGATGCCACCGTTGTTGCTCACCTTGCCCGTCACCACCCTCCTCCCTGAGGCCCATATTCGAGCTATTATTAGAAGCTCCTAATGAGTCACCAAAGGACTTGCCCCCTAGCCCACTTCTAATAGCATCCTTAGGTTCTTCTAGCTAATTTAAGTAAGATAAGTCCTCCTTGAGTATAATCTACCGAGCTTATTTATACACTTTTCCGCCATTGCATACCCAGCCATACTGATGTCCTTCTTGATCAAGGGGTCATCTAAGGTCTCCAAGAAAATATCTCACTTGACCTCGGGTAACAACCCCTTCCCCTTTAAGAGCTTAAACTCCTTAGCAAACTCGCACCTTATCTAGCTCTTCCCCCTTAATTTTTAGCTCAGCAGTTAGCTTATTGCCAGATTCCTCAACCCTCTTCAAGTCATCCTTCAACTTGCCCATTTGCCTAAGGAGCTCCTTATGCTAGTATTCTAGATTGCTGAATGCGATAGCTAAGTCACCGTACACCTTTTTCTCCTCCTCTAGCACCTTCTAGAGCCTCCCCACTTCAAGCCTTGAATGACTCCCTTCCCATTCATGTTATGGTTGGTTGTAAGCAAGGATAAAATCCAGCAGATCATACAACAGTGAGCACAACACATAGTCAGTCATCAAACTAAAACTAGGCACTTCAACAGAAATATACGAGTAGCTTACCTCATTATGCCTCCTCAACAATTCTACGGAGGTCTCCACATCATTCCTACCCATAACCAATCACCCCAACTGTACTTACAGTTGTTTAATCCCTTAGGTAAGCTGAGCATCATCGGGGATCTCGATGGTACACATAGCAACATCTTTAAGGGTTCTCTTTGAGCTCTTTTGCTCTATGTCCACTTGAGCACCTTTTGTTAAAGGGCCATGCATGGCAACTGCAACCTTAGCTCGAATCTCTTGAACCAAACCATTACTTGATACCCTTTAGCCTAACCTTAAAGTCCCCAACAGTACGCCTATCGACACATCACCACCACTTTATTATACAATCTCGAGAAGTATTTGTTGCCTCCCACCTTTCTTCTTTAACTTCTTGGAAGGGTGACACAAGGTCACCCCCTCCCCTTCCAATGCAAGCTGTTTTCTCTTTTTAGGCCTTGAAGCACTCTCAAGATGCCTATTTTGCATAATAAGAAGCTTTAGCCTTACCCTCTTCATAGCTAATTTCGAAACTACTAGAGAACCAACAAATTCATTAGGAAAACGAACTAAAACAAAGATAATACACTTACTAAGCTAAGGACAAGCAGCCTGATGTCCCTTACTCTAACAATAAGGTGACGCGGCATAACAAATAACCAACTACCTTTCCTCGACCAAACATAGCAAATACTTATCTCCATCCTAAACAATGGCGTGCCATTCTTGTATTTTTGGCACATAAACAAAGGATTGAGTGTTTTTTTCAACTCACTAGATTCAATAACTCAATGTTGGTCATTACATCTTCATCTCCTAAAGCCCTCAATTTCCTACACTAAATAAGCGACCTCTACTCAATTAGGAAATCAAGTAGCTTAGGAGCTTGAATACAATAAAAGAACTTCTTCTAACCTTTAACCTTGTTCGGTGGTTTATAAAAAAATACTTAGCTCTTTGCCTTGGGTAGCAATGTATAACCATCTATCAACCACCTTTTTTATATGTAAGAATGGTTTGGAATGGAATCAATTGGAATAAAATGAGAACACTCTTGCTGGAATCATTCTACCATACTACATAAGTTATCTTCTATTAAAGTGGATGCAATTCTCAAGGTCTCTATACTTGTTTGGCCTGATAGTGATAAGTTGGTGTGGATTGGAGAGAAATAAGGGGTTTACATAATCAAAATTGCTTACCATAGAATAGCTTCTTCGAAAGAGTAACCTAGAATGAATTTAGCCTCGTCTTCTCATGATAAAAAGAGGGGTCTTTGGAAAATCATTTGGCAATTGAAGGGTCAACCAAAATATAAACACCACTTTTGGCATTTATGTTTTAATGCTTTGTCCACTAACTATAATTTGTTTTGCAAGAAAATAATTGCAAATCCAGCTTGTTCTTTTTATGCAGAAGATGAAACTCTAGAACACTTGTCTTTCCACTACGCCTGGGTTAGATATGTTTGGTTTGCTATTCTACAATTGAAGATTAAAGAGTTCAACATCACAAGAATAGATGGTTGGCTAGATTCGATTCTACAACTATAAAATTTGGCTAAGACCCAATGGCTACAATTCCTATCTAAGGTGAGTGTTATCCTCTGGCACATTTGGTTACACCGCAATTACTATGTTTTCCATAAAGAGGCTACCAATCCTTACAAAGTTATTTCTTCAATCATACGATAATTAGAACTTATGAACCTTGCCCTTATACATCAAACCATGCCATCTTCTACTCCAACACCATATTTCTCATTGTGTACAGCAAGTCAACACTATTATAATAGAGAAGCTACTAAGTGGATTCCACCTTCACCGTCACATTTCAAGATAAATTGAGATGCTTCCCTTAATTTCGATATTGGAGCAAGTGGCATTGGATATATATATATATAGGGATCATATGGGTACTCTCTTGTATGCAAAAGCAAAGTCCATAAATTCCTCAGATGTTGACGTCAACGAAGCCTATGCAATACGCAAAGCTTTATATATGGCACATACAATGGGGTGGAGCAATATTAGGTTGAATCAAATTCTATGATAGTGGTATCAATTATCAACAAGCCTTCTTTAGCATCTTGGAAAGTGGCAGGTATTGTTAATGATATCATTTATTTAAAGTCTTTTTTTTTTCAGGTCATGTATTGTTTCTTTGGTTTATTGTAAAGCAAATAGATGTGCTCATAAGGTTGTATCCCAAGCTAAAAATGAGATGAGCTGCTATTCTTGGACACTTAGGCTCCCATCTCGTTTGTCTTTTTTATTGTTAGCAAACTATGGCACTAGGCCACCAAATGTGTAATCTCTTTTACTTAATGTAATCTTTTTTGTTAGAGGTAAAAAAATATTAAATTTCATAATTAAATTAAAGAAATGGAATCACCGATTCTACCTTTGAGAAGGTGGAATCGAATTCCCTCCCTTCAAGTCAGAATCTTTGCTTCCATGGAATCTCACTTTCAAACATAGCATTCCATTCATGTCCATTCCTACGTACTAAATGTAGTATTAGAGAATTTATGTAGGAGACCTCAAAATTACCCCAACTTTTTTGTTTGTTCTAAACATACATATTTGCTTGATTTGATTTTTTATTTGCAGTAGAAGCATTTGTTTTAATCAAAATAATGAATTAAAGTCGCTTGCTTTTAAACCCGTAGGTTTCTTTCTTTCTTTCTTAATTATGAGGAGATTATCAATTTGTAAAAGGGTTGTTTAGTTTGTATTGATTTGTGGCATTGTAAATAATAAAGATTTTATTTTCATTCAATGGATAGAATTTTTTCCCTGCAATAGACAATGATCAGGTAAAAAATCTCGGTTATTTCCAGCTATCTTAAAACTAAAATATCTGGTAATTTTCTTTACTTCTGTTTTTGGCTTTAATGCTTTATGATCATTAATTTTTGTGTTTACATAGATTGATGACAATAGATAGTGATGGAAAGATGGTTGTGTTGTTATATTATGTAATGTAATTTACGCTGAATAGATTCAACTTCTCTTAGGATGATGCTGAATATCACTAGGAGACACCGGAGAATTTAAGAATTCAAGTGCCTATCTTTCCTTAGTTTATTTTTCCAGACTCGTTTTCCTGTTAACATTCTATGGGAGAGTTTGAAACAATTTCGTTTCATTTTTTTAAAATAAACCCTTTATCAATTACAATTTGTTATCCTCCCTCTCAATTATTGTCTGCGTGCGTACTACTTGTTTTCAATTTGAAGAAGTCGATAAATTGAGAAAGAGTTAACTTGAAGAACAAAGATTGTGTTAAAGAAGAACAATGGACGTAGAGGGAGAGATTGATTGGGTAAAGTCTTTCCCTTTGGGGAATTGAGGATCAAGGATGCCACCATGTTCCTCTTTTAGCAATCAATTAATTCAATGTTGACTTTAGTTTTACAATAATTTTGATTCCCCTCGTTATTCAATGTAGAGAATTAATCAATAAAAGAGATTTACCTAAATTAGTATAAAGGATTCTAATTGACGAATTAATTTTTTTTGAGAGATATCTGCAGACTTACGTTAATTATAAGATGAGGCTCAAATGAGAGTTTTCCTTGAGGAAAATGACTTTAATGGTAAAGTCTCTACAAAATCTCTTCCACATTCTAAAGTTTTCATGTTTATCACATGTTAAATTAAAATTTACATTGATTTTTTTTTAGACATTATGGCATATTAATATTTCTTTTTCATGTTTCCATGAAAGTTGTTATGCTCTTTATTTATTTATTACTACATCTTAATCCCTTTACATTATATATGTAATTGAACTTTGATGATATTTTGATATTTAAGTTATAATGTGTCTATTTTCTATAGAATAGTGAGAGAGAGCGAATTTAAAGATGAAGATGGTCTCAATATTCTCTCATTAAATGGGTTCATATGTTGAGATCATATGAGAAATAAAAGGAACTAAGAATAGTGGGATTAGTAAATATAGCATTTTATTTTCTTCTCCATTTATGCCTATATGGAATCATTGATGGGTAATGAAAAATTTTCTATTTTTGGATTGCACCAAAGCAATGTGTCGAAACTCAAATAAGATTTAGTTTTTGCTATTTAGTGTAAAACAAATAATCATATTCAATATCCAATCTTTTGTTTGTGTTTATCTGTTCAAATCCTATCAAACGAGAAAAAAATGCTACAATGTTTAACTTCTTAAATGGATGTTAACTTCATGTAAGACATTACAAATATCCAATAAGCTACATTAATATAACATTTTAATTCTTTTTATGATTCAAAGTATCATTTGGACACCAACAGAAATTAGTATTGCTATACCTTATGAGGTTAATGTACACAATTTTCCTTTTTATTACTATATTTTAACATTTATTTTAGCTTTAACTGTAAACTCAATGTAATCAGTAGTCTAAATACTAATTTAAGTCAAAGTGTCTTAGATAATGCCATGATTCAATAAGGCTAGATAAAATAAAATTTTTATAAAATTTAGAAACCAAAGATAGTATCGATAATACAATTATCAACTAAATTACATAAGTGTAAATAAATCCTAATGAAAACATTGAAATAACTCACAAATATTATCAATATAACAGATACTAATTAAATTAATAAATTTTCATAAAATCCTAAAATTAATTTATAAATAGTAATTTTATGATTTTTATGTTTAATAAAATTACATATATTTATTTTTATTTTTTTCTTTTTCTTTTCTCTTTCCTTCTCCTTATGTTTTTTTTTTTTTCTCCTTCTCCACGTGAATTCCTTGCTGGAGTATAGCAGCCTACGTGATCTTTTTTTTTCCTTCTAAGTGTTGCATTTACCAAGTAGAGCCAAGAATAATTATTCACTTGTCTTGTCCTAATTAATACCAACATCTAGTAAGATTTGTCCTTTGCTTTTTCATTGTTATTTAACCATGTCTTACTGTATTCTACACGCTTGGAAGTTTACAAACCAAAAACAGAACATAAAGAGAAAGAAACAAAGCAAATTACACACACACACACACATAAACTTAAGAAAAGGAGGATTAAGCAAATACTAGGGATTTTTTTTTAATTTAAATTATGAAAGTACTTAGATAAGTTATTTATTTAATTTTTGTACATATATATATATATATATTCTATAGTATGTGTAGACACCCAATTCTTTCCCCTTTTATTATTATTTTTATTATTTTTCTTTCTTTTCTCAATAGGTCCTAAATTAGGAAAAACACAAAAAAAAAAGGAAATTAAAGAAAACCCAAAAATAAAAAGATTCAGAAAAAATAAGAATTTAGAAAAATATAAAATAAGAAAAAGCACAAAAATTAAGAAATTTGAAAACTAGTACAAAAAATAAGAAGTGTAGAAAGAGATCCTAAAAAATAAGAAAAATATGGTTTAAAATTTTAGAAAATTAAAAAAATTACAAAAAATTAGAAAAGTTGAAAAAAAAAGTAAAATATTTTAAAAAATAACATTTTATTTGGGTAGTTTTTTATTTTTTTAATTAGATTTAGAAATTGGACCGTTGAACGTAAAATTAGATTAAATTTAACCTAGATTAACCAAGTTCATATGTATAATTTAGTTGTATATATCGATAAAGCACAGGCTAATGGTATAATGGTTAAATTCATAGATTTAGTTTAGGTATTGAGTGTGAGGTCTTAGGTTCGAAATCTTGGCAAAGGGGCTTTTTTATTTTTTATTAACTAACACACTGCTACATGTCAAGATCTCATTGCACCACATATCCTAACACGTAGCATCATAGGACTAAACGACCTTGTTGACATAGTACCACGTGGCATGCCACATTAACTGCTAAGTGTCAAGTGATGACACATGGCAGATCAGGGTTGGTCGAGATTGGCTAACATAGCGCTACGTCAATACTTTCCCTTAATTTTCCCTCATTTTCTCCTAATTTTCCTCCTCTTTCTTTCTCAAGAACAAGCCCGACCCCTTTACTTTAACCTCTGATTTTGTGCTTTTCCTTGCTAAAACACACCAATTAATGGTACGAATTCATCCTCCACATGGCTTACTTTGAAACAAACACAATAACACATCCAAATTTAGTCAATGGCACATTCAAATTGAGCTTCAAAGATTGGAAAAAAGCTGGAATTTCAGACGACCTAAATTCACTCCAATTTGAACTTTCCCTCGTTTCTAGGTTGATTTCGAGTATAAATATGGTGTTAGGGGATGTTTACAAACACAAAGCAATATACACAACCATTCATGAGTTTCAAAATCAACTCGTAATGCTCTCGTAATGCTCTCTCTCTCTTTGAGTCTCTCTCTCTCTCTAACCTACCTCCACGGTCGAGCACCCTAGAATCGCTCCCCACACCACCAACTTTCCAACCCAATTACCCTTGACCGCTACCATAGCTCATAACCACATAACTATGCAACCACCATTGAAACCCTAACCCATCGAACCATCACATCTAACCACCCTCGACCCAAAATGACCCTATAACCAAACTCGGCACCCCCTAAAACCACCGACCCAACGTCTCTCTTTCACCTAGCAACTCTAAATCTCACCGCCCAAACACCACTGCTCGCCACCACCATCTAATAACCACTAAACGACTACCCCAAGCCACGGCGTCAAGCTTGCCCTTCATTCCCCAATCTAATACACACAAATCTGTCCTCACCTTTGAAAAATTTGGTCCAAATTATCTTGAACCACGCTTTCCACCGTGCTGTTGAAGGAGAAGAAGTTTGACTCAACTTGACCAATACGCCCAGGTCCAACCTACGTGCCCAAATCCGTCTGAAGTTTTTTTTTAATTTTATTCTTTTTTTTTTTCGTTGTTGGTGTTGTTTGATTTTTATATTTTATTATTTTTTTTATTTTCTTTCTTTTTCTCTTTCTTTATAATTGTAAATGTAAAAAAGAAGAAAAAGAGAAAGAAAAAAGGAAGACAAGAAAAAAGGAAGAAAGAAAAAAAAGAAATGAGTAATTTTGTTTTATTTAATTTACTTTTACTAGTTTAATAAAAATAGATAAAATATAATAAATAATAAATAAATAAGGTGGTATAATAAAAATAAAATAAAATAAGTAGGATAGGGAATAAAATTGTTTTATCACTTAGAAAAATTGATTTTCCAAAAGATAAAATAAAAAATAAATCTACCATTTTTCAAATTTTGATCATTTAGAATTTCTAAAAAATAAAATCCAATTTAGCACCCTTTTTAGAAATTTTCTTAAATGAACCAAATTTGAGTAAAAAATGTAAACTTGATCATTTTCAAGAATTAAAACGTACAACGTACTAAAGTTTTCATTAAAAGAATTATGTATATTTGATCTCGAATAGCAGGTACGTAGGCACCTACCACGTGATTATAAAAGTAAAAAAAAAAAAAGACTAATTTCCCTTTTTCCTTAGTTTAGATTATTTTATTTATCCAATTATAATAACCAATAATTAAGTTTTGTCTTTCAAAATTAAAAGGTGATATTTAAGTTTCATTCTAATTTTGGAAAGTCAATAATACTTGTAAGGATTTGAAATTCCTAACCCTCGGATCCAGATTCTCTAGTGTCAAAAACCATTTTGTAAAATTGATTTTAATCATTAGACTAGTGACTAAGTTATGGTTATAACTTAACTGTTTTTTCCGACTCCAGTTAAGTGGCGACTTTAGAGTTGTTTTCAAAGCACAAAAAGAATGATTTTTTCTTTAAACCCTAGTCAAGGATTGATATTAAACGGTTAGGATTTAGTATTGATCAGTTTAAAGAAGGCATATTTTATAAAAAGAACTAGGAAGATGAAAAACCAAACTCGACAATATATACATGTATATTTAGTATATATTTTGTTATTACATGTATGTATGTGTAAATATATATGTATATAGTATATAGTATGTACATGTATGTGTATATAATATATATATATATACCATGTATTTTCTTAAGAGCATGTATGTACACGTGAATATATGTTTGTGTATATATGTACAAAGTATTTTTCTTAAATATCATATGTATGTATAAATGGGCATATATGTGTACATACTTAGTATTTATTTTAGTGTATGATATGTATATACAAGTATTAAGTATTTTCGTATATATGTATAAGTATTATGTATTTTCGTACTTATGTATATATTTCGTATTTTCTGTATATATATGTTTGTGTAGGCGTGAAGTTGTATATGTATATAAATCCATAGTATTTCATATTATATGATATATATATGTATGTGTATAATAGTAGGTATATATATTTATATTTATACTTAGTATTTTCAATTTATAAAATTTTTTGTATATTTTGTATATATAATATATATATATATATAGCTAGACGTGAATGTGTATATATAGTATTATTAATAATATTTTGTGTTTTAGTATATATACATATATATTACAACCATATATGTACTTATGTAAATAAAGTATAAATATGTGTATATTATAATCATACATAATGTATAACTAAGGCTAAAATAATTTAATACATAAGTATATTATACATATAAATGTACGTATATGAATAGTAACATATATATAGAAATATGAGTATATTTAAATAGTATATATATATATATACCATATACTATAATATTAATTTAATAAATAAAGTAACTTAATAAATATANATCTCAAGTGTGATACGTGACACTCTCATTTGCTGCCATGTCATCATATATATATATATTAAGTAAATTTTTGTAATTAATAATAATAATAAAATAATTAATTAATTAGAAAATTTTGAATTAATAAGTCTTGAATCTTAAAAATAAGTAATTATAGTAAAATAGGCTTAAATTAAGAAAATTACAAATTATACGATACAAAAACTTATTAAATCGTAATTATACTAAGAAAAGCCTAATTTGATATTATATGACTATTTAAGTTAAAATAATAAAGTTTCTGATATTTTTATATTACAGTCAACACTATGAGTTACAACGTTTAAAACGAATCCCACTACAAGAAAATAAGCTCGAAAACGATCAAAATGGATTATAAATTCACAAAGATCCGAGCTAAATCGAAAAAGTTTTATGTGATTCGATAAAAAACTCAAATCAACAATTTCACACAAATCAATAGTCGAGTTAAGTTAATAGTACAACTTAGCATATTAGTTTAGTTATTTCATTCTTAAACTTACTACTTTTCGCATTCCTTATTGTCAGGTGATCATGACTTTAACCCTGATTTGTCATTAGACTACTACGACTCTTGAATTGAGCATAACTGAATAAGTTTTTTTTAATAATTCCATACTTGCTTGTATATATAGTTAGTGAATATAAATTGTGATTAATAATTGAATGTTGTGTGAGGAAAGGTTATGCTTGTGTATGATACTATTTATTAATAGTGAATCTACTTTAAAATATAATAACGTATTGTTTATTGCATAGTAAATCGATAGGAACCGATTTGTTTGTGATTTTATTAATCACTGAATAATATCCAACTTGAAAGAACTAAATCGAAATACCCATAATCATACACTATATAACTAATTCCGACCGTCACATCATATGGAGGTAGCGAGAGGCCATATGTGAATTGATTATTTGTTGTTATAGATTTTGTACAGTGTACATATATAATATGACTTTACCTTATCTTAGAGATCACTAGGCGTTAAAGGTGCCAACTGTCTAGCTAAAGGTCAAGTTCAAAGGACTCTGTTTAGGGATAAGCGAGGGCTGCATAAACCTACTTACAATTATACGTAGAACTCAATTTGGACAAAAACTGAAAATAGATATACCATTATATTTTAAATACGAAATGCGGAGTTTTGTTATGATATAAGTTCTAATATGATACCTAGATCTAATTGTTGCCGATGTATCTCTAACTTTGACTTTGAAGGGTGTTAAATCTGAATTGTATACAGTACCTGATCACCTACATGTATTTATATGGTATACTGATTATACATGCATTCATTTGATTGAATTAATTTGTTCTATAACTTGTTTGTTATATGGTTAAGGAAATTATCTTACTAAGTTAGTTAGCTTATACTCTTGTAGTCTACTTTCACAAGTCGAGCTATTTGTGGAGTCAAGCCACTGTATGCCCAAGATTGGTAGTACTCCAGTAGATGGATGCAAGAGTGAGATCAGCATTATGAGTAGACTCAAGAGTATGTATTTAGACTTAGAACTTTATTATGTAATATTATATGATAATAGTTTATAATATGAATTATTATCATCTTCTCATCTGTAAATCTCTATATATCTGTGTATTATCTATATTTAAATGATTATGATTATGAAATAATATTACTTAAACCTACCCAGCTCTTGATTGTTAGTTGTAGCAGTAGCAGTAGCAGTAGCCGTAGCCGTAACCGTAATGGTAGCCTTGTATATGAGGTTGCTATAATGACTAGTCTTCTCAGGTCATGACATTAAGATTTCTTTTACAATTACCTTCTTCTTTTAAGTATAAGAATATGTTTGTTTATTATCTTTTCTATATTAATTATTACATTTTCTAATCAAACTTTGGCATTTGTTTTAGCTTTCATTATAAAAGTTTTGTCACATTTTGTTTTCCTCTTCACATTCAAGAACCTCAACGTTATTTCCATGTAAACTATACTCAAAATTATTTTTGTATGGTTTTGTACTTCCAAAATAATTTAACTTGCTATTGGATATTTCTTTAAGATGCATAACATATATGATTTAAATTTGATTACACCAATGTTTTTAAATTTTTGCATACATATTATAGGTACATGGTGCACTAATTATTTAATAAAGAAGGATATTTCGTGTCAAAAAGGTGTAAAACTCAATAAATAAATAAATAAGAGGTGGCAAACCTAAATAGAAAAGAAAAACAAATAAGTTAAAATGCAGTAATATTAAACTCAAGTTAATCTTATGGTTCAACTTGATTCAACCGATTCAACCCGATTCGACCTAATTTAACTAAAAAATCAATTTAGTCCAACTTTGATTGTATTACGGTTAAACTCAATTTCACTTCTTTAATTTTTTATTCTTTCATATGTCTAGATCAACAATCTTAGTTAGGTTTGACAATATGGTTAAAATGTAAAGATTGTATATCCTCTTTTTTTCTTCTTTTTAATTTTTTTTTTGTATGGACCTATAAATGGGGTGATTAGTTATTGGATAACCTAACTTTTGCTCTAGTTAAGCTATCTCTATTTTTTTTTTTTCTAAGAGCATTTATTAAAAGAAAAATTGCATTTTGTTTTTCTTTAAAAAAAATCCCCAAAAAAAGACTCCTCTTAAAAGAAAAAAAGTAAATACATGAAGTAATTGATATGGAAATTTCCTTCCCATTTTAGCATTCCCAATGCTTTATGCCATATCAATATCCTAAAAGACTCTCCTCCTTAACGCATGCTTATTAATGAGGTAGTTAAGGGAGTACTTAGGGTGTCATATACAACACAACATCAAAGTCCAATATATAATATATTTTTTTCATTTTATATTCATTACTTTCCAAACTAATATATATTATATTTTTTTGAAAAATGGGGTACTTGACATAAGAATACGTGCCAAACACTGATACTTATATTGTCCCTGGTGGAGCTAAGTAGGGTGCTTGTATTTTATTAATAAAAGTAGAATGCTTGACACATACATGTCCTCAAATGTTTTTTTCATTTTATCCTCTAAGTTCCTTCACAAAGATGATTAATATTTATTTATATTATTTATGATATCCATAATATAAAATTTTATATTAGAAAAAAAAGTTAACTTCTCAAGGTTCTTAATTAAGAACACTAACACACTATAAAAACTCAAAAAGGGATCCTTAGTATGAGATGCACCTCCCAATTTAAGGTAAATGATATCAAGACACTCTATTTGTCAAACTCATCAACCATTAGCAAAATTTTCCTTATGAAAGCACGATTTTTACAAGGAACCCACTTTTCTAGAGGACAAACCCGAAAAGCCAATTCTTCTGAAGTCCTCACGTTAAACTTGCTCTTAGTGAATCTACTAATAAATTCCTGGTTGTCTGTCTTTCGTGTTCAAACTGAAACATTGACTGGAAACCATAAAGCAACATTTCTACTGCCCAAATTTTCGACGTTTACACACCATGCGAACTCATGCATCAAGGTGAAATGCGACATTTTCCTTCAGAAGATTACTTCCATGACATAACAATCATTCAACTTTAAGGAATTATCATGCAACGCCAAAAAAAAATGTTTTATAGTGTGAAAACATCTACTATCAACAAAGACCACACAGCACAACAAAAAGTTGGCGCTTCTTTCATCGAACTTCCATTACAGAACAAAAGGTACCAGCCCACATAGCCTTCCTATGCAGCACGAAAGGCGAAACACAGATATATAGAAACGAAGGGGAAAAAATAAAAAAAAAAAAAACACAAACAAACACCCCTCCTCTCTTTCTTCGGTATTTTAATTTTTGAAGCTAATTTAATTCCTACCAGAATACCAATTAATATTCAAGACTTTACTTAGAGGGCCAACTTGTGAATTTTAAGCTTTTAGATGCTTGAAACGATTTAAATTTTAAAAGGTTAATCCTAATAATTTTCGAAGTTAGAGGCAGCCATAGATACAAACTCCCTTACATCTACCGTTATATTACCTTTATATTAATATTAAAGCGAATAGGGAAGGTTTATTGTCTTTAAAAAAAAAAATTATAATAACATAATACTTCAAATGGAAGTTATAATTTAAAAGTGAGGGGAAAGTTACATTTGAAAAATTAGATGAAATAACATTAGAACTTATCATGTAATATTAGATTTTCTATTTTATTAGTTATATGCATTTAATTTTTCGATTTCATTCATATATGGCAGCAGGTGGACACCGATGGACGGTGAGATATAGATTCCACGTTTTGCTACCATTCTCAGTTCCCCTGGCCCATCATATACGTATAGGCACATCAATTTTATGTGCAAAGAATAGTAAGTAGTTGTAAATCATTTAACAAAAATCATGCATTCCTCTGCTCAAACTCGTCTTCTTCTCTTCTGGGTCTTCTTCCTTTTCTTCATCAACCTCCATTCCGTGTCTTCCTCCGTTCCTCGGATATACGAGGCCGGTCTGCTCTGTGGAAACTCCACACCACCACTAGGCACAAATTTTGTGCCTGCTTTCGTTGAGGACATGGAACATCTAGCAGCTGGTATGACGAGAAGCCATTTTGCTGCAAATTTCACTAATGTCTCCAAGCCTATTTATGCACTTTCTCAATGCCATCAAGATCTCTCCCAAACAGAATGTCTCTTATGCTTTGCTGTTGCCAGGACAAAGCTTCCTCGATGCCTTCCCTCAGTCTCTGCTCGTATCTATCTGGACGGTTGTTTCCTTCGGTATTGTTACTATTCGTTTTTTATCTCACCTGTATCCTGTTTGTATCTTAATATTTTATTATTTAATGTGAAGTCTATACAGGCTAAGATAAAAAGAGAGAGAAAACAAATCCCAACACCTTTTCGTTTACAATTACTTGGTGATCCATGTAACTTAATCAACTGATTTAAAAACTTAAGTTAGCTGTTATGGATAAAGTATAGATGAATTAAGCATAATCACAAATTACTCGAGTATGCTTTCATATCCGCTCACCAGATCCAACTATAGTGTAATTGAGTTCAAATCAAACTACTTATTTAGCCTATTGAGTCGAGTTTGAGATTCATGATCAGCTTGAATGGAACTTAAAATAGGTCAAGTCTGAAGTGAGGATAAAAATATCCTTTATTTTCAAAATGAGACGAATTTAATCAAGGTCAAACCTGAAGATTGCCACCTAGAGTGAGTTGAAGTGCCAAATTTTAAGCTGGTTTGACATGTCAGTGGGCTGAGATTTTATAAGTTGGTTTTTTGTATCTATTGTGGCTTTTTTCTATTTTACTTTCTTTCTTTTTTTTGTAATAATTATTTTGTAGTTTGCTTGCTTGCATATTGATTTTTCTTCTCAAAACTTCAGGTATGATAACTACAGTTTCTACCAAGAATCAACAGACCCGATTCAAGACAAGGTGAATTGCAACTCTGATTTCGGATCCCTAGATCAAAATGCGGGAGATGATTTTGCCAAGGCAATTGGCTATGCAGTGGACAATGTGACCAGGATCGCGGTTTCAAATGGTGGATTCAGCGTCATTGCAAGCAAAGGAGTGTATGTCTTGGGCCAATGTTGGGGTACTGTCACTGGTGAGAGGTGTGAGGAATGTTTGGTGAAGGCAGGGAAGGAGTTGAAAAAGTGTGCACCAAGTCGAGATGGCAGAGGATTGAACGCTGGATGCTATATGAGATATTCTACAGAGAAATTCTACAATGATGCTGGTGAAACAGAAGCTAATGATGGTGAGTTCTGTTGTTTCATGATTTAAGTCATCGGCGATTCTGCAGAATGTTTGACATGAGCTTCAAGTTATTATGTTGTTGTGATGTTGTTAATCAAATTTGAAGAATATAGATGGTGAATCATGACCTAAAACGTCAGAGCGAAGTAGTAATGGTCGACCAAAGTGGATTATTGATCGAACATGTTGCATGCAAAATACTATTTTTTCTGGATATGTAGCCAATTGAATTTCTCTTTTCTATTTGTGTGCTTCAGGATCTTCTGAAACAGGGGTCACAGTAACAGTTGTTTTGGCAGCAACTGCCTGCACAATGTTCTCCTTCTTTGCCGCTTATGCAGGATTTGCAAGATTGTCCAAACTGAAAGGAGGTATGGTGGTGTTACATGAATTCTAGAATTCGTCAATTATCATTTGCAGGATCCTAAATCTGGTACCAGACTAGGTAATCTAAAAACTTATGCTGGTTGATTTAGGCGTGATTTTATATTTCTACTTAGATGATCTGCTTCACATGTGGCTTCTGATGTTAAGTAATCTCATCAAATCAAAAATTCAACGGGGGGAAATCAAAACTTATAGGCACTGCTGCTCTGATACTCCGTTAATCTAATACCACTGGTCGTATACATCCAAAATCTTGAACTAATATGTAGGCGTGGTTCTATATATCTTACTCTAGCTAGTCCTAACATCCAGTCTTCATCTTTTTTTTGCATTACTATCCAGAACGTGTTAGTCTGCGCAAGGTTTCAATGGGCTTGGACAAGTCGAACTTGCATTTCAAATACGAAACACTTGAGAAAGCTACCAACTATTTCAGTCCTTCGAGGAAAATAGGCCAAGGAGGAGCAGGTTCTGTTTACAAGGGGACTCTTCCAAATGGGAAAGTTGTAGCTGTTAAGCGATTAGTATTCAATACAAGGCAATGGGTTGATGAGTTCTTCAATGAAGTGAACCTGATCAGTGGAATTCAACACAAGAACCTTGTAAGCCTTTTGGGTTGCAGCATCGAAGGTCCCGAGAGCCTCCTGGTTTATGAGTATGTACAGAACAAGAGCCTGGATCACTACATCTTTGGTAATTATTCTTGTAAAAATGAGTCTGAATTCAAGTTTCCAAGTTAGATAATAAAATCTTTGCATATGATCCGGCTAAACTAGTGTACTTTTTCCCTCTTATGAAAATATTGGGACAATTACATCAGGGAGTCTCTTAAGTGGAGGTCAAATATAAATAAATCATTTTTTTTATTTAAAAGTTTAAGCTTAGTCCATCAAGTAGATGATTTAATCAAATGGGGTTGAGCTACTGATGCAGGGATTTGAATTGAAGATCTCTTGCTCCCGTATTATGATAGATTTAATATTACAACCAATTAATCTAAAAGTTTAAAGTTATAAATTAGTATAGTAGATTTACATGAGTTAGCAAGTTTTGTGTGCATCAAAATTCAAATGAGTCATTTGTGTAAATGAGTTATAACATGTACGGCAATGCAGAGGACTGTGTTTTTCCTGAACAGAACACAAAAAATTGCTAACTGTCATATTTTCTATACAGATAAAAACAGGACTCGAGTTCTAAATTGGAAACAGCGGTTTGACATCATCCTTGGATCAGCTGAGGGACTCGCATATCTTCATGGAGAATGTAAAGTTAGAATAATCCATAGGGACATCAAGAGCAGCAATGTACTTCTTGATGAAAATCTGAGTCCCAAGATTGCAGACTTTGGTCTTGCTAGGTGCTTTGGATCAGATAAGACTCATCTCAGCACAGGCATAGCGGGGACACTGTAAGTTTCATATATGACATTGTCCACCAATGCATAAAAATACATGTAAGCAAGGGAAAATTGCAAAGATTGCCTAAAATGACACTAAAACTAGCGCTTTCACATTAATAATAGATTACAACTTTTCCATCGCATTTAACATTTTTACTTTGATATTGCAGTGGATACATGGCCCCAGAGTATCTTGTTCGAGGACAACTGACAGAGAAAGCAGATGTTTACGGTTTCGGGTTGCTAGTTCTCGAAATCGTGTGTGGTAGGAGAAATGGTTCCTTCATAGAGGATCCGAATACTCTTTCCCTTTTACAGTTGGTAAGAACTAAGATCCATAATTACATACTCATGGTCTATGACTTATAACTGCTAACAATTCACCATTTCTAGGTCCACAGTTATTTAGATCCTTGGTGTTGATATGTTGTGATTGATTTCAGATGTGGAAACTTTACAAGTCAAACAACATGCTAGAAGCTGTTGATCCAAGTCTGAGAGGTGATTTTCTACCTGAAGAAGTTCTACATGTCCTTCGAGTTGGACTTCTATGCACACAAGCTTCGGTTTCTGCTAGACCCTCCATGGCTCAAGTGATTGACATGCTAAATAAGGAAGGGTCTGAGATCCCTGAAGCAACTCAACCTCCATTCCTAAATGCTAGCTCACTAATGGCTACCGGCTTTAATAGGTTTACCAGCTCAAACAGTTTTATATATAGTGCAGCACGAAAAATTGCGAATTCCTACACATCCTCAGATTGTTCTAGCATGCAAAGCTCAGACAGGAAATCACAGATGGAGGAACTATTGTAGAATATATCAGATCAGTTAATTGTGGAGTTATATACGAAAAAGACTGCAATTCATGATTATATTGAGGAGAAAACGGATGTACTTTAAATTGGCAAGCAAGAGAAAGCTTCTCAACTCATCAGCTAAAAAGAGAAATTCATGGATGAAAATGGTATAGCTCTACAGTTATGCAAGTGAGATTGAAGGCGGTTACATTCTTATTCAACATATATTATTCTTAAATTCTTTTTTTTTTTTTGAGGAATGGTGCTGGCGGGGTTAAGATCCAAATGTTAGTGTATGCAACTATACAAGTTGGAAATTTTTGGAGACAATATGCGGATAATTACCACCCTGCTTTCATACAAGCTACACAAAGCGCTTATATTCTATTCGGGTGGGCATACCATGTTCAAAAGTTGGCATTACATTGACACTACCTAGTAACTTTGCCAGCAGAGAAGATGGACAAGGGACGGAAGAAGCAAGACACAATGAAGTGTGTACCCGGAGATCATTTTTCAGGTTGTTCTAGAAGAAACAAGTGATCACGGCAAATTTGCCATAGGTGGGGCTTCTTCATGATAATAGTCAGAACAGTTGCCTATGGATTTTGTAGATGACTGCATTAAATTCCTCTTTTTAGGTACCTCCTTGTGTTGCTGTCATATCATAGTAGGCCAACAGAACTTTATATCCCAACTACCACTCCTACTTTTTCCCCCTCCCATTTAATGGTTATCCAAATGATAAGAAGTCAGTCAACGTTTTTCATGCACTCATTTTTTCCATAATGTGTGTAACCATTACAAAAGAATCGAGAGAAAATGTAGAGTTCCCACTCTATCTTTCAAGAAGTGTTTTCAGACATAAATTACATGACCATTGTGTATGTAGCACCAACAATCATCTTATTTAATAGTTTGAACTTAGTATGTATAGTGTGAATTTTTATAGTTATTACTTAATACTCTCTTTTACTCATGAGTGATATAAACTTTTTTATTTGTTGGCTATTTGAGTTTATGATCTCTTTAATACCATATCAAAGTTAGCATCCCATTTATCCTAAGTAATAACTCCCTATTGCCATAGGAAACGCTCTTGTACATGTTCAACTTCACTTTTTTCTTTTATAACCCAAAATAAAAAATCAATGAAACAATAAAATGAAATACCATGTGGCATATTATTAAAAAAAATGTTACTAATTTTTTGTGCTACTATTAGTTAAATTAAGCCATTAAATTTGTTTGATTTCACTTAATATGAAAGGAATAAGATCAAGGATGTAAAGGTAGATTATAGAGGTTTTAAATAACGTCCAATGATATATTAATACACATACTATGTTTCAATAGTTTAACATTCGAATCTTATGAACTTGTTCATGCATAAATTTTGTTGGGACCATACTATACATGTGATGTATTGGCAATTCAATAAAATACAATGCATTCAGATATGTCAATCGTAGCATTGATGGGAAATTTTAAGAAGCTGTCTGCATGATATGGGGTCACGTGGATGTGATATGGGCATCGCGAGTCATGGATTGCTCTGGTGGTTGAAATTTTGTCCCAATTAACAATGAACAGTGATCGTATGAAAATTGATAGATTTCACAATGGCTAAAAAAGCAGCTTCTTTGTAGGCTTGATACTGGAGCCGAGAATTAATGATTACGTAATAATTTAATATTTGGCAGTTGCAACGACCTATTGTCCACTGATAATAATGCTCGATATATTCTAGTAATCCCACTGGCGGACTATAATTTTTTTTAACAATAATGTTTTAACATGCCGAAAAAACTCCACCGCGAACACTTCCGAATGCATTGACATTCGTGCACGTCCAAAGGTTAATGACAGACCACACATGATGTCTTGTTTCTTTTATGCCATGTCTTTTTTTTTTTTTTTTTCAGTGATAAAATATCGGTCCGCTTATCATCTCTCTTTTTTCAAAGATGTGTTAATAAGTGGTTGATAAGGTATTTATTAAAAGCTTAAAAAAAAACTTTTTATACTTTATAACATTGATTATATACTTTACAGAAGATTTGTAGATGTTAGGGTTGATACGTGTTACACTTTAAATTAAAAAATCGTAACAGTTTCATCATATAAATCAATATAAACTAAAAGTTAACTATTTTAGTTGCTAATGTAAAAATAACATACATAATGCATTTAGCATTTCACCTCTTTATTACTCCCCAAGCCTCATCTAATATATCACCATTCATCGATCACCAATTATTATACTACCAAATTATACATATAAGTAATATATTCTTGATTTTATTAACTTCTTTTAACAAAACCCCTTCCAATAGCATTCATATACTGTAGAATGCGTCAAAAATTAGTTAAGCTCAAAATCCAAGTTAGGTAATGAAGGTAAATTCCATTAATTTCATTAAAAATGTTATTTTAGTTATAATTTAGGGGCTTAAAAATTATGAAAAATAGAGAAAATAATTTTGTTGAAAAACTTTACATAGTAATTTAAATGAAGTATAGGGAAGGTCATAAAAAAATTTGAGCATCGAAACTACAGTATTTAAGCAATTTATCTCAACATCGAAAATAGCTCGATTTTTCTAATTTCTTAAGAACATATAGTACACATACAAAGTTTATGCAAAATAATATTTTTCTTGTAAGCTATATACGAAAATATGTAGGGTGCTCTATCGGCCATCGCTAATGGTTACCCACTTGTCAACCGACCTACTCGTTGGGTGCTCTGTCACCTGGTGGTGGCTATTGGCTCGTAAATCCTCTTTACACCGATGATCTACCAAACTCAAGTATTGCATACTGATTTTGTTTTTTTGTTTTTGTACTTTTCCTAATTTCAACTCCTTGATCCTCAAGTCCCCACACTATTTTTCCTAAATTCCTCTTTGTGTGTTTGAATTTTAGAGAGGGATTTACAAATTTTACAAAGTTTGAGGATGGTGAAATGAGTTTTTCTTCCTCTCTCCTCCAAAAATCCCAACTTATATACTAAGGAAATAATATTTAATTGCCTAACACCTATCCTAACACTTTCCACATACGTCATATATCTTAATCCCAGCTACCCATGTTATTTTGTGAGTGTTGTTCATTTTTTATAAATTTATTTAGCTTAATTTGGCCTAAAATGTAATTTTTCAGGTATTTTAGTTAATTATTAGTACATATTAACACATAAAAATTACACACAACGTATACATATACAATCTATATGTTATTTTATGTCACATAATATTTTTATTACATATATAATTTATCTCTAAAAATTTACTAGTTATCGAAACCTATTATACGCGATTCTTATAAATATTAAGTAATTTATTAAAATTATTCTATTTTAATTATTATCTTATTATATTTTTAAGATCCAAATCCATAGAGTCTCATTAACTAATGTCTCGATTCTACTTATAAATTTCTATATCAATCGAGTTAGTTTCACTAACATCCGAAATTATTCACTTGAAGTGATTAGGTAAAATTTTGTCTCACGATGTGCAAGTCATGCAAGTCTCATGCTACATGTGGCTTTAGAGTAAGATATGGAGATGACACTTGGTAATATGATAAGGAGAGAATAACAAAAAGAAGGAACAAGCAATCTCAAAGTCTCTTAAATGCACTAGTAACAAACAAAAGAGGCTAAAGTATCTTAGGCGTCGATCTTATAACTTTAGTGAGTGAGATCAATCTTTTACTTAGGTTGCTTATTTGATTTTAGAGAACAAAGATTTCATAATGAAAAAATATTTTTCTGCTCTCTCCAAAAGTTTCAAATGAGAAGGAATGGTTGAATATTTATATACTTTAGGGCTTAATGACATCTATTTGATCACCTTAATGATTGATAAATAAGTTAGAGCTTCCTCATTTTAGAGTTATGTTAAATAAGCCTCCTAAAGAGCCTAAGGCCAATAGCTTTTCTCATGAGTGCATAAGCATGTTTAAGAAAGATTGGAGATAGACATATTGGTCCAATGATCCTTAACCCACCAAGCTAAATCTCTATAAGTCATCTCAATTATAGATCAGACTTCTTAGGTCCTATCTCCTAGCTCAAGTCCAACTTAAATCAATGGTGGGCTTAACCTAATATTTCAATAAATTCATAGTGGGCTTAGACTAATATTTCATAAAAGCAAATCTATCCTTATGTAAGGTAAAATTAACTCCATTAGCAATTTGAGTTCAGCTCCTCAAGTTAATGATAAGGCCTAATTATAAGGGTATAAGCGAATCAAGCTGATTCACAAACTACTCGAGTTTGGCTTGGCTTTTACTTAAATTCGACTTGATGATAGTTGAGTCAAGTTTAAGCTAAAGCTACAGCTAGAGCTATTCGAATAATAAATCGAGCCGAGTTCGAACTTTAGAATACTAAGTTAGATTAGGCTTAAGTATAAATTTTAATTTTTTTTAATTTTTTAAATATAAGTGATTTTGAGGTTATTTAAGGAAAATTTATAAACATTTAAGCTTAATTGAGTCGAACTTGAGCTTTCCAAATATATTTTCAAGTCAAACTTGAGCTTAAAATTTAGAACTCGATTGAACTCAAGTTGAGTTTGAGCTTAAGCTCGAGCCTAATACTGTATTAGTTCGACCCAACTCGATTACACATTTACTTGATGGAGTTAGATTTATTTCTTAAGCTAACTTGGGAAAATTTAGCTTGTTGAGATTGGAATAGAAATCTTTGAGATCAGCCTATATGTTTTCAAAATTTTTCAATAAACTCATGCACTTAACAAAAGATGACTACAAGTTTGAGGCTTATGATAAGCTCGTAAGATAAATCTTGAATGAGTATATTTTATCACATTTGTGGTCACCAAGGGGATTCGATGAAACTCATCAAGACCAAGAATCAATATTACTCAAGAATTTATCCTCATTTAGACACACTTAAGAGATTAATGAAACAATATTCTACTATAGGAACTCCATTTCATACATCAAATAACCAGTCAAATGAAGAATAAGTACAATTACTTAAAAATTGTAAGGCTTAAGCTCCTAATGTGCCCATAGATCCATAGTTCAAATTCATGACATAACTTACGAGTGTAACAATAATAAAAAATGGAACCTTTTTGAGATTTTATGGCATTAAACAAATGCAAGAGGGTTTTTTTTTTTATGATTTTTGTGTTTATAAGAACAAGTAGAATAAAAAATATAGTTGATTCTATGAATTGGATATGACTTACCAATTAAGGAAACAAATTGAGTTTGATTAAAATCTAAGGATCGATATGACTCGTGATTTCTTAAAATCAGTTAATAACCTTCACCACAATTTGTTGAGTGATAAGAATAGTGTTCACTACAATCAACATGATTGATTAATAATAACAAAGAATAATTTTAAAGATGAATAATCTCTATTCATAAAGAAGGGTTTGATAACAAGTCTTACGACTTGCAATGAAAATAAATCTACTTATAATAGTCTACTAGAGGTAAATGGCAAAAACATAATAAAAGCCAAATCTAACAATGGCAAAACGTAATCTAATATATTTGTTACATGTTGTTGGTTATCCAAATCATTTCATCAGTTGGTTGGATTGCGCTTATTATGAAACTATTAGTTAAACAAAAATTATGGTACTGTTCGGATGGTAAGAAAGAAATTTGCTTCCATAAATGCTATGCACTCTCCCATCTAGATGGTGGTTGTGTCCCGTTCATATGGCAACTCATAATCCTAAACTTCGTCTATTTTCTTATAGAATTACTATTTGTTGCTTGGATCTTAAACTCAAGTTTTGGTTTCTATCATTGTCTCTCCCTTAGAGAAGATTCAACCTGAATCTTGGAAGTGAATTATGTTATAATTCCTTTGAGATTTGAAGCAAAACTCAAATTTTGAGAAAATAATCCAAATAAGATTGAATAACAGCCTTTAAGCACAATCATGTTTCCTTCTACTGGTTAATGAAATACATTAGATGTTCTTCAAAGATTTATACATAAATAATAGGTTGATTGCAATATTCTATAATTGTATAATATTATGGATTGAGTTCACAGCATAGTGTTTAATCCTATTGTGAAATTTCAAATGCAAACCCATTATCACTGAGATCGTCAAGTTAGTTATCATTCATGAGCACTAATTTCTCCTTAATTACTATCTCCATAGCCTCTTTCTCAATTGTCTCATTAGAATCTCCACTAGCTTCTAGTTTTTATTCTCATCGATGTAAACCCCACAACTAGTCACTGAGGGTTTCGATCAATTGAAAGATTTGATCAAGCCTAAATTATAAGTAAAGCTAGAAATATTAATAAAAATGATCCCGTAAGTTTGAATTTAAGAAAATAAGCAATAAAATAAAAGAATATAAAAATTCTAAATTTTAAGTATATAATTCATTATTTATCAAAAATGCATAAAATGTATTCTGATAATTAACAAATTACTAGAAATAAATTATATATATACTAAAAATTATAGAATGACCTGAATAATATTTATGAATATTTATTTATACTATATATGAATTTATATGTAGGTAGAAATACGCGTAATTACTTAAAATACGCAAAATGTGCAAAAATAATAATAAATAATTAAAGAAAATTCATAATTAATTAAGGAAAAATCAGGAAAAATGAGGAAAAATCCAGAATGAGGCATGGCAATCTGGAATTGAAGAAGCAAAATCAACCAATTAAAATGCAGTAAATAAAAAGTGAAAAAAAGAAGAGATAAGGTAATTGTCTTATCTAATTAATGCACAATAATTTCCCTAAAGCTCTATAAATAGCAAGAAAATTTCAGAAGCTCATTTTGTAAGTTTAGAGAGTGAGAAAAATAGGGAGAGGTGAAATTGAGAGAAAAACTAGGGTTAGGAAAAAAAAAAAGAAAAATTGTATAATTAAGGCCATAAAAGGGAACCGACACTAGACAAGCAGTTAGGAGTAAATGGCCACCACCACCACCACATAGTAGTGGTAGTGCTTAGACCAGCCGACAAGGCCACGGCAGTGGGGTTGGCCGGAGCCACCTAAACTAATGAGTCCAATTTCCAGCCTGATTTTGTGTAATTTTGTAAAAAATAGTAAATATTCTTAGAAAATTATGAATTTTGTTATTCTAAAATATTTTTGTTTGTATTTATTAGAAAAAATATTATTTTGATGAAAATATGTCTTATGATATATGGTCCTTAAGAAATTATGCAAAACCGAGCATGTTTCGGTTTAGAAATAAATGACCTTAGAAGTGTAGTTTTGAACTCAAAATTTTTGTATAGACTACTTAGATGATATAGAATAGTGCTATGAAGCCCATTTTCAAAAATTTTAGATAATTTTTTAAGCCTTAAAATGAGGCATAAAATGGATAATATATGGTTAATTAAGTAATTAAATGGTTAATGACTAATTTAGTGAATAATTATATGTTTTAGGATGTTGAAATCTGATGAAGTATGATACTTATAACATTTAGGGTGTTAGATGTAATTATTAGGTTAATTATGTAGTAAATGAGTAATAGGGAAAAATAGTAAATTTTAAGTTAATTTTGTAAATTAGGGTAATTAGGTGTAAAATCTTATTTAGGATGAATTTAGACACTTTGAAATGATAATTGATGTTGAGAGATGGTAATTAGAGTAATAGAAATATTAGATGTATATTATATACATAATAGGTGATAATACATAATATGTAATTATTGAAAATATAATAAATAGAAAATATTAGGATAAAAATTGATATTATATAAATAATAGGGATATATGATAAAACTGATAGAAAACTTAAATTTATGTAATTATATGAAAAATATAAAAATTTCTCATATCAAGAGTAAATTCGGTATATTAATAAGCATTTAAGTGTACCGGGTGAAATAAAATACTGATTAGGGGTAATGATGGTATTTAGGATAACTAGAAGTAATGTGATTAATTTCACGTTATGAGTTAAAACAAATTTCTAGGGTTCAGGTGTAAAACAATACTTAAAAATCGAACTAGAACCTAATTTAGAAATCAATGCGGAAACCGAACACAAACTTAACCCCAAACCTAGAATAATTGTAAAAGACTTAAGACCTAGATAATTAGGTATATTAAACCCTAAACAAAACATAACAATAAGTGTTATAAGATAAAATGAACCTATAATAGTTATATGAAAAATTAAAACCACGTTTGTGTTATAGGGATGATCGGCGATGGCCTGAGCGAGTCGGACCTCGAGTGAGTGAGCAAGGAATTGAGGTAAGTTGGGATTAATACGTTGCTGTATTTTGGAGGCTTGAGATTATACTCGGTTGTACTTGTTAAATAGTTGGTTGTGTGCATGTATTTGATTATGAGTGATGCTATGATTCTATTTGTTATTCTGGCTTGTGTTGTACGATTTGTATGAAATAATTGATTACCCTAAACTGAATTTAACAAAAGTATGACTTGTAAACATAAATCGAACCTGCATAGTAACCCATTAAGTGAAACATAGGATTTTCCAGTCAAATACCAACCCTTTCAAAAGGGATAGCGCAGGATTACATAATGGTCCTCTCTTCATCCTTATTCGAACTAAGTGACAGGTGAAGAGGTCACAGCGAGTGAAGTCAATGGTTCGAAGGTAGTCACTGGAGGAGCGGTGTCTTTATTGCACAAGCCTGGGTTTGGTCATGAGCTATTGCATTAATAGCAACTCCTCAACCCGGATTAGAGCGGACGTTATTTTGTCTAATCTCACGATGGGTCGGACAACGTCGTACGATGGCATTTACTTGAACATGCATTACACCAAATGATTTGGTTGATAACCTTGTTTGTATTTGTGGTATAGTTTTAAGTCCTCCATCTTAACTTATTGAGCTGTGGTTGCTTACATCCCTATAAACGTCGTGCAAGTGCTAGTTAAGAAGCAGCATACAACTACTCTGAAGCTAGCAACTATTGAATCCTAGGGAGTGAGGAAAATATTTGAAGAACAAACATATATTTTTAAGGTCTAAGCTTTTATTTTAGAAATTTTCATTTCTGAATAATGTAATAACTAGGAAATATATTATGGAGAAATATCGTAAACGTTAATTGTAATAACTGCATTTTAGTGTATATATATATTTTCTCACTTTCTTAGGTAAATAATTTATTTAAATTACAAACTGTTTACTTCAAAGCAAGTTAGTCGTGGACGCCTTGTGTAGATCAAGTATAGGATAGCGGTTGTAAAGCCAAATTCTATCTTAGAATGGTTTACATGGCGGGGCTGTTACGACTTTACCGCTTTAAAGTATGACAATCGATGTCTTTGGAGTCTTTGTTGTCTAAAACTCACCTTTAATCTCATTCTCAATTAATGGTTCTAAGATCTCCACCTCAATATTCTCGTTCTCTATATCTATTTATTTCTCAATTATCTACTTCTCAATTAAGCTCTTAACAACTTCTAAATTCTATCGAAGTTCCTTTAGGGCTAAGGGCATTAGCGTAACTCATCTTTCCTTAATGAAATGAGAAGTATTTTTTAATGGATTGTGCAATACATTAAGATATGAGTCCCATTGTATACCTAAACACATGTGACAATCATCAATGTTAGAAACATCACAAAATCTCATCTTAATAATTAGTGCCAATTGAGAAAAAACTTTTTTTTCCTTATCTAGTCACTCTAACTGTCTTATTATAATGAATAATGAATAGACTCATATGAACAAGGATGATCATTAACATCTAAGCCTAATCTATCGACCAAAAGTAAAAAAAATTAGATTAAATTTTACTACAGATATAAATTTTGTCCTTTGCCACATCATAAACAAAACAAAAAAAAAAAAAAAAGAAGAAGGAAAGAACAGAACAATCACAAGATCTCCTCACACACAAAATAAGAGAGAGAGAGAGAGAGAGAGAGAGAACAAAATCCAACCAAAACTACAATCAAAGAATGCTAAATTTGTAATGAACAATTCCAAAATTAATTCCAACCTTAATTAACACAAACACAAATTCTTCCACAATTCCTAATCCAACAGCATCAAATCCAAAATCCTAAGGATTTCAATGATGAAAATCGAAAAGGTTTGAGACTTACCAAATGAGGTGGCTTTAATAATAAAATGTGATGTGTTTACGAACACTTAGCTTAGATTCAAAGCACAAACTATGAGCTAAGCATTAAAAATAGATTTTTTTTTTTGAATTTTTTTGGTTTAGATTAATGAAAAAGGGGTTTTATGATTTTCGTGTTCATATGAATAGGTAAAATAAAGATGTGAAAGATTCTATGAATTGTTTATTTCTCATCAATTCAAAAAATAAATTGGGTTTGATTTAAATCTATGGATTGATATTACTTATGATTTCCTAGAGTCAATTGAAAATGTTCACCACAATCTATTAAGTAAATTTCATTGTAATCAATATATTAATTTATAAGATAAAGGAAGAATTCAAGAGAAAATCTATCTCATAGAATTTATTCATAAAAAAGGTTTTGATAGTAATAAGTCATGACTTATACTAAAAATTACAATTATTTATGATAGCTTACTAAGGTAAATGGCAAAAGTATAATAAAAGCTAAGTCTAAAACAAATAAAAGGACAAAAATTTAATATACTTTTTAGATTTTATTACGGTTCGTCCTTATTTTCTATTAAATCAATCCCCTCCTCTATTTCACTCTTAATTTATATTCTTTTAAATCTGAACAATTGAATTGTGAATTTAACAATTTAGATTTAAAAAATACAAATGAACGGTAGGATGGAGGGCTACATTAATCTTTGTTAACTTGGAGGACAGGATTACAAGTTGCGTTTGTTAGTTATTTAGATGGCTACATCAACTGGTCGGATGGCACCTATTATGAAACTACCGTTTGGATAACAAGTAAGGTACCGTTTCAATGGTAGTTCGCTTATGTGAATGTTATGCACTTTCCTATCCAAATGGTGGTCGTGTCCCATTCAGACGATGAGTCAAAACCCTCCACTTTGCTTATTGTCCTATAAAAGTAGTAATTTGTTGCTTAGGTCTTAAATTTACGTCTTGATTCCCATCAACTCCTTTTCTTGTCACTCTTGCATTTAGTTCTTAAAATCACCTATTTCCCTACCTCACCATTATCTAAAAATCATTCCTTCATGTATAATCTTCATATCACTTCTCTAAGGCTAAATAAAGTACGAGATGCATAAAGACATTCATATGATAATGTCAATTGAATTCCTTCAATTATACACTTTATGAAAAATAAAGGATGACTTCAATCTATTACCTTTTATATTTGTTTCATATGTGTTGATAGGATATTTTGGACATGGGTCCCTTAAACCCATGCCAACTTATCTAGACCTTAGGTCAACCTGATTAAGCCCATGGCCTAGCTTGATTTGCTAGTGCCAAGCCCAATCATCTTATTAGCTGAACTTGGCAATAGCTCTCTATTGAGCTTGGTTTTTTGGTTTTCTATTTGAAATTGAATTGCCTATTTCTGATTAATACTAAACCTTAACCCATTTAATATTAATCCTCGACTAAAGAAATTAGGAAATTCCGGTTTTTTTTTTTAATAAAAAAGAATTTAGAGTCGCCACCCGACCGGAGTCAGGAAAAGAAAAAGAAACCGTAATGAATTGAGTAGATTGATTACGATTTGGCTACCAATTTTTTATTTCAATTTGAATGAATAACCAAAGGGTTCCAAGTTCGGGGGCTAACCTATTAAACCCTAATGAGTATTACTATCTATTTACTGAAATTAGAATTATTCTTTGAATTATAATATTTTTAAAGAATAAATAAATAAATAAAATCAAAAGAAAAAAGAACCTAAGTTTTTACATATTTTATTGTCACCCCAAAGGTGCCTACGTACTTGCTAGCTGAGATCAAACGATCGTAGTTCTTTCCAAAAATCTTTAGTGTGTTGGTTGATTTTAATTTTGAAAACCAATCGGATTTATAGTTTAATTGATTTAGTTTACTTTAAAAAAAAATCTAAATGGGTTTTAACTCTTGAGTGTTTTTACTTTTAAAAAAAAACTCTTTGAAAGTCCTATTTTTTATAAAACGGGGTTTTTATTATATTTATTCCCAAAAAAAAAATTTTCTAAGTGAGGAAGTCCTAAAAAACTTAATGCTAAAGAAACACCTAAATATATATACATATATCATTATTATTAAACAACTACTTATATATAAAAGACTAAAACCAAAAATAAAATCTCCTAATCTAATATGTGCATATCCACTTATATTACATTATCAATAATAACTGACTAAGGAAATAATAATATAATAATAATGAATAAATAAATAATATAAAAAAAAACAAAGAACTAAACCTTGTCGTTTGGTGAAGGAATTACAGTATTTGGACGTGAAGTGACAGGCCATGGCATGTTATTATGCTAATGTGATGGACTTGTCGTGCTTAGTTGGTCATTGGACAGTCGATTCTACTGATCAATTGGAGAGATTGTGAGCGTCGGTTGCTTGTTCGGCAAAGGACGTAGACGTATGTTGTTCAATCGATAAAGCTTGGATTAGGGGTGCATTGATCATGTGTTCACCGTGGCTGTTGCAGTGCTGTTACCATATTATTTTTGGAATCATTGTGTAACATCAGTCCAGGTTGCTGCTGTCACGTGTTGTGAGTTGTGCTACAGCTGTGGCAATCGAGACTTAAAGTTCGGTCAGCGTGGGACTAAGTGCTCTACTGTTCAGGGATTATCAACTTTGGGGTTCACTTATGTGCAGCAGGGACCTCCATGTGGAGGTTGGATTGACGTCAGCATGGCTATAGACGTGTGGTCAGTGTTGTGTATAGGCTATTCGTCGGCGAATTGTGATGGTCTTGCTGTACTTGGATGTGGGTGACTGGGGATGTGAAGGTATCGTACCGTTGCACATCCATGCATGGGCAAATGTTGGTTGGGAGTACAGTTGTAGACGGTCAGGTACATTGCTATGGTGATTATGTGTTGTAATGTGATCAATGGCGGTAGAGTATAGTAGTGGCTATCGGTCATGATCGGAGTGTGTTGCTTGCTCGTTACGTGGGTGGACTTGTTGGCCAAATGTGTTGCAGCAGTAGGCGTGTGATCATGGCTAGTCGTGGACAGTGATTCGGCGGCGTGGAGCTTGTGTCTGCTATGTTATAGCAGCTATGCTTCAGCGTACAAGTATTAGATTATGAGTGCCTCTTGCTGTTTGGCGTTGGATAAAGGTTGGGTAATGGAGTGACATGATCAGGATTGGATTGTGTAGGCAGTGGTATTTTGGGTGAAAGTGAATTGCAGTTTTTTCTTTTTAAATGTGCGTGTGTGTAAAAAAATTTCCATTACTTACTTGACGTTAGCCTGCTACCATTGGTTAAAGATGAAAACTGATTTTATAAGCCTGAACCAAATCATAGAATCAAATCTATTATATTGATTTCAATTTGATTTTGACAAAAATTAAATTAAATTCGAATCGTTCATATTAATTCAAATCCAATTTAATTGAAATCAAACTAGATTCATATCTTATATAATGATTCAAATTCAAACAAAAAAGATTTAATTAGTTGTGATCTCATGCACTTAACTTGCTAAAAATAAAAGGATAGAAAAATAAAAGCACATAGGTGTCTAGCGAGACTCGAACCCATGACCTCAAACTAACTCCATATCAAATATTCCAATACTTATTCGTTAGATTGTTGGCCTGTGCCTTGACTTTTAGTGCAATTAAATTGTACTTAAACTACCCGATTCCCTAAAATAATTATTTATACTAAGCTAAAACTAAAACTATTTATCCCTAATATAAGTTACTTCCTAAAAATCTACGAAATTTTTATAATTTTTCCTTGTCTTATTTTTTGATATTTTCATCATTTGTTAATTTTTATTATTTTTATCTTTTATTAATTATTTTTATTTTTGAATTAAGACCCTTTTGTAAAAAATAATTAAAAAAATAAAAAATTAAGATTACGAAAGAGCAAAAATTAGGTGTCTACACTCTCTAAACAACTTACCTAGGCTCGAAGCTTCATGGTGGCTATTAGACAAGGATGATAAGGCTTGTAGACTTAGTCAACTGTTATGACCCTACAAATCTGGAGCACGTTGAACTCTATACTCCTACTACCAAAGTAATGCAGATGTACCAAGATGCTATTTGTACTCCCCTAATTCTCTACGATTCTCCTCTATAAATACTCATAAGCATCTCAACGATATTCCACTTAAACTCTTTGCACACTCATATTATTCTTAAGCCCTTTGCTTCCTTATTCTCTTATATCAAGTATATTGACTTAAGTATCGGAGCAGTCATACTAAACAACTAGCTAATGCTCATCACAATGCTTTCTTTTATAAGCTCATCCTTTAAGCGCAACGCCTAAATTTAATACACTCATCGACTAAATCCTACAGATACTATATAGCACCGTTTATAGGAAACTAACTCATTAGATTACCTAAAACACAACAAACATACTTCTTTTTGGCTGATTGATCATGTCTTGCATGTGGACCCAAACAACCAACCTCCACTTAAGCCTACCTTGAGCAACGTCGACTGAAGTAGATAGAAAAGATGCTTCAAGAACTTATGACTTGAAACAAAGAGCTCTAAGCCAGACTAGATGAGGCGGAGAGGCAAAGCAAGTATAGCAGATTGCCCACTCTTATTGAGGCCTTAGACACCCAAAATGATCAAGAAAATCACCTTCAGGAGCAGAATGGTAGGGCTTCCCAACCTAACCCCCCAGTATAAAGATAACAGGCATAACTTGCAACTAATTGTAATCATGGCCTTGCTAACAATGAACAGGTAGCTAATTCACATAAAGAGGTTGCCTACTCAACAATACGCAAAACTTATCCAGTAGACAATGCATACTTAAATGAGCTATATAAGATGGTCAAGAGGTTCTCTAAGAAGTAGGAGAGTAAGGTTGTCAAAGGCCTTAACCCTATTGCCAACAACAAAACCCCCTTCATCAGGGGTGTCCAAGATGAGGTCCTCCCTCCAAACTCTGAGCTCCCCACCTTGCACCAGTATGATGGAATGGGTGACCTTGATGATCACTTGCTTCACTTCTATATTCTCATGAACCTTTATGGCCATGAGGATTCAATTACGTGCAAGATCTTCCCAAGTACCTTAAGGAAGGCAACTTAGACATGGTTTAACCATTTGCTAGAGAATTCTATTGGATCATTCGACAAGCGAACTCGTCGCTTCAGCCTCCACTTTCAAACCAACAAGCCCCCATCTAAGTAAAGTCCTTGTATTTAATTTGACAAAAGGAAAGGGAAACCCTTCACAAATACATAGCATGATTCAATAATGTTGTGATGGAAATTGCTTCACTCAACGAGGGAGTTGCGATACATGTTGTGCAATGCGGCATCAAGCCATCTAAAGACTTCTTCTACTTGATCTACAAGAGTAAGCTGAGACCCTAGTCAAATTCTGGCAGAAGGCTTAGAAGTACATAAACCTGGAGGATAACATCCACGCCAAGCACAAAGTCAACCTGGAATGGTTAGGAGGAAAGAAGGCTAACAACAAGGGGTCTATTAGAGATTGACTTGCCTGAAAGCAACTAAGCCACTTTGATGTGAGGAACCCCAATAGCAAGAAGCATCCAATTTCCCCCTTCCCTTGGGCCAACTGGAGAACACTAAGCTAAACTCAAGAGGGGGAGAAAGGTAAATTAAGTTTTTAAGACAAATTACAATTCATTTCAAAATTACGTATTAAATACAATAACTAGGATGATCAATACAATGATAAACTAACAATAAATGTAGAAATTAAAAGAGATAAAGATAGAGAAAATCAAGTCTAGATATAATGTGAAGTTCGGACTACCCCTAGTCTCTATGGACCTACAAATACCTCCGATCAAGGACTTCACATTGCTTTATTAATCACTCAATATAATGTTCAAAGAGCTGCATAAGTTCACACAATCACTATTACACATAACACTCTCCAGTGTAATGTTTTTTCCTTCTCTGAAGATTACAAGTATATAAATAAACAAGCACTACATACTAAGTCCCTATTGTTTGATAGCAAGTAAGAATTATAAGAGACAAATAGTAAGTAATAAGGCCAAAAAATATAAGAGAATGTCTTTTGATTGTGGTAGAATATTAGTTCTTAATCCTCTTTGGTCAGGTTATTGAGCATTTATATCAACTCATTCAATTCTTCTTGTTATCTTACATTAAATGCTCCAACGACTACTTTGAACAAGCTCACTGATATGACGATACTTTACTCTTACCGTCATAATGGTAAGCAAATATATTACCAACATGAACATCGATGAGTCCATCGTCATGTAGACTCATTAGGGTCAGAACACATTCCTTTTCATTTTCCAAGGCTTTGCATTGTCATGCTGGTCCTTCCTCTTGTCATCATGACAGTAGGCCAAAATCCTCCTCAAATCAACTTTAACACAAGAGAATAATTATATGTTGCAATCCAACTTCAAGATCATTTAATCATCATTCAAAAACCAAATATCTTGTTAAGTTAATTGATATATTTAATCGGTAAGCAAATTAAATGATCTTATTTAATTAACTCAATATTATCAAATTATTTTAATCATCCACTTTTATTTTGTTCTCAACAAAATCAATTAGTGAATCTTTGATTCAACACCAACGTTCACTCAATATAAGCATCTAAACCAACCTCTTGCCTAAGTATATATGGAGGTTCAAAGGAGAGGCCCACTTTAAAAGTGCCCTAAGATAAATGGGAACCCTAATTGTTGGAACTCAAACAAATATTGTCAGTTCTACGAAGATTATGGCCACACGATTGAAAAATGCTTCCAACTGAAGAATGCAATCAAGTATGCCATCTAAATGGGCTTCTTTAAGGTATACATGGCTGATACTAATGATAGCGAAGAAACAACACCTCGAAGGCAATGAAATGAGGATAACCATGAAGAAGAGAACAACGATCATTGCAACAACTGAGCCCCCAATGACATCTTCAATGTTATAGTTGGGGGGCTACATTTGATGCCTCGTCCAAGGTGATCGTAATGAGAGAAAAGAGGTAAAGACACCCCTTATTAGAACGCCCTTGTAACTGGGGTAAGTATCTTGGACTTCGAGATCCTAAAAATTATGGTAGACACTAGCAACTCTATCGACATCCTCTTCAAACACACTTATGATAAGATGTAGAAGAAACTGCCAGTGTAGATGGAGCTGTACCACCGTGACTTAATCAACTTTAATATGGGAATTGTCAAAGCAAAGGGAATTGTCCGAGCAAGGGGCATCATCTCCTTAGACATGAAGCATGGCAACGATGACAATGTTGCTAAACAACTAGTGGAGTTTGTGGTTGTAGATTGTTCATCCCCCTACAACGCAATTCTAAGACAACTGTGCCTTACTAGCTTCAAAATCATCACGTCACCCCTCCATTTGAAGGCAAAATTCTCTACTTCGACTAAGGTAGGAATTTGCAAATGCGATCAGAAGCTCTAGAGGGAGTTTTATGTGAAGGCAGCCTGAGGTGATGGTGTCTTTGCTTTAGAGACAGGGTTGCAGGAGAAGCCAACTGAAAGAGGCAAGTTGGGTAAAAAAATAGAAGAGGTGCAAATCAACACCAATCCCAACTAAACCACCAAGGTCGCAGTCGAAATGCCTCCTAAGTTGAAGGAGGCTATTGTTCATCTCTTACGAGCCAACTCGAATTGGCTCGCCTAGTCACCCGTCGGACATACCTTGTATCTAGACCAATCTAGCAACCTACAGTTAAAGGCCACCATAGAAGAAGAGGTGCAGAAGCTACTTAAAGCAGGCTTTGTTAGGAAAGAGAAGTATCTAATCTAGCTAGCAAATGTTGTGCTAGTCAAAAAGAAAAATGGAAAGTGGCGGATGTGTGTCAATTACATTAACCTCAACAAAGCTACTCAAAGGATTGCTTCCCGCTCCTTAAGATAAATTAGCTGGTCAACTCTACATTAGGTCATGCTCTGCTGAGCTTTATGAATGTCTTTTCGAGTTACAACCAAATTAGAATTGACAAGCTCTAAATTAGTTATATTTTATTTGGTGATTTTTCTTAATTTTTCTTTGAATTTTAAGTTTATTTCTAAAAAATGATACTTAATTGAGTAAAATCTTGTTTTTTTTAGGTTTTAAAATAATTTACGTAAGAGAAAGAGAAGATAGAAACAAGTTTAACTCAATTTGGAGCTAAAATGAGAAAATTTTGAAGGTTTGAAGATCAATACAACTAAATGACATGACTGTATTGTTTCCAAACGAATTTAGAGCCAATTTTAAAGTAGTATAGCCAGTTATATAGCTAAAGGACACAATCATGTCCCTGGTTGAGTCATTTCTAATTTGAAAAAAAAAAAAAAAGGAAGAAGAAGGCGTAAAGAATTGGGTAGAGAGTTACACACGACCAAGGGACTCGGTCGTGTTGTTTATAGCAAGTTTTATTCTTCCACCTCCGATTTATAGCTTCATTAGGGTTTTTTAAAGAGAACATTAACATGACTTTTTGAGAGACTTTCAAGAACCAGTCACCCAAAAGAGTAAGGAACTTCAAGACATCAAGATTCAATTTTTTACTTCAATCCATGATTTATTCTTCTACCTTTCTTTTATATTTTATGCAAGATTATTGCTTTATCATGCATAAAGAGTAGGCCCTTTATATCTAGATCTTATGGAACCTAGATCTATACTTGTGACATTGATTTTATTAGATCTAATAAATTCTTTCTTTTTTTTTTCTTAATTCAATTATGCATGCTTAATATTTCAGATTGTTATTTCTGCAAGTAGTGATCTAAACCCTGATATCATATAAAAGAATTTAGGGATTTCTTATATGATTAGATCTAGGCATAGTAGATAGAGATTCTTGCAATAATAGAGATAATTTGCAAAGTCTTTCCAAAATCTTGATTAATATCACTAGAGAACTTGTTGTGCAATAATACGATCTTAGGTCATGCTATTGAGAAGAGATTATAATAAGTGATTTCAAGATTAAAGTTAATAAACTTAAGAAAGTAATTAACTTTAATAGAGAATTCTCTCAGTTAAGAAAGAATTAAATTATCTTTAAATAAAATCGCATGTTTAGGTTTAGGAGAAGTAAAGATCTAGATACATTATCGAATCTTGAATTAATTTACACTTTAATCGCTTTCTTATTTAAGTTCTTGAATAATTCTTAATTAGTTGTTAATATATTAGTTGCTGCAATTTAATTTAAGTTTCTTGAAATTTAATTTGCTAATTAGATAATAGAGATCTAGTGAGTATTAGTAATCAAAATCTCTAAGGGATCAATATTCGGACTTAATCCGCTTACTATAATTTGATAGGTATACTTGCCTCATATTAAGGATGGACTTAAAAGATGAAGTCCATACCTCCTTCATCACGAACTTTGACACCGACTGTTGTACTGTAATGCCTTTTGGCCTTAAGAATGTTGCGGTAACATATCAACAGATGATGACCGAACTATTTAAGTCCTAGCTCAAGCGCAACATGGAGATATATGTAAACGATATGATCGTTAAGAGCAGGTAGCTCGACAACCATATCAAGGATCTACAAGAAGCCTTTGATCAGATAAGAAAATATAACATGAAGCTGAACCCCCAAAAGTATTTATTTAAAGAACCTTTGATAAATTCTTAGGCTCCATGGTCATATAGTATGGGATTGACAACAACCCTGAAAAGATCACAACCATCAAAGACATGAAGGCCCCCACTACAATTTTAAAAATCCAAAAGCTCACCAGCATGGTGGCTACATCGAGTAGATTTATCTTTAGAAGCGCAAATTGGTGCATGGAGTTCTTCAAAATCTTGAAGGATCCTAAGGGTTTTGAGTGGGCTCCTTAATGCTAAGTAGCCTTCAAAGAGTTACAAGATTTCTCGGAGCACCCATTGATCTTATCGAAGCCTCTACCAGGAGAAGATCTCTACCTATACTTATCCATCAGCAACAAAGCACTCCTACCCGTTTTGGTCAGAGTTAAAGGGAGAGAAGGTGGGCCTATGTACTATGCTAATCACATCCTTTAACGACACGAGGTTAGGTATTCTAAGGTAGAGAAATTTTCCTTAAAAGTGGTAATTTCTGCACGTTAGCTCTAACCATGCTTTCAAGCACACCAAATCAGTGTCTTAATGGACTAGCCACTTTGCACACTTCTATAGAAGCTTAGTACATCTTGTTGAATGGTTAAGTACACACTTAAGCTGAGCATATGCGGAATTCAATATTAGCCACAAATAGTCTGCAATGCATAGGTGTTAGCCAACTTCATCATGAAATATATTGGAGAAGAGGAAGCACTGATTGAAGATGACAATGCAGTATGGACTCTCCATATTGATAGTTCATCCACCTCTACAGGAAATGGTGTGGATTTGGTTCTCACTGGACCACATAAGACCACAGTTTATTACATGCTTAGGTTTGGGTTCAACAAAAGCAACAAAGAATTTAAATATAAGGCACTAATCGCTAGTCTTAAGCTCACCAAGGAGATCGATACCAAGCACTTGGAAGTTGTCTCAAAGTCTATGTTTGTTGTCCAACAATTTCGAGGTAAATATGAAGCTAAGGAGGACACTATAGCAAGGTAATTGGAGAAGGTAAAAACCCTTTTGGCTAAGTTCCCTTTATGGAATATAATAAAGATTTCACGAACTGAGAACTCAGTAGTTGATTGGCTATTTAAGCTCGCCTCCATAGGGATTTGGAGACTCGAGGCGAAAGATACAAAGATATTTATAGAGTACTTACCAATGAAGAGTATTAGCTTAGATGGAGTTAAGGTCCTCGAGCTCAACATGACACCTATAGAGTCGAGCTGGATGGACTTTATCAAAGATTACTTAGAGTAGGGCATATTACCAACTAACAAGAAAGAGACCAAGAAGTTGAGATATCACGTTGCCAACTATACTATAGTTGATGGGATCTTATATAGAAAAGGGGGTCAGCCTCTCTATGTAAAGGTATCTCTGACTTGAAGAAGGGTTGCATGTCATGGAAGAATTATATGCTAATTTGTGCAGTAACCACATCCAATCGTAAGCCCTCTATATCTAAGCTCTTCCATTCAAATACTACTAGCCAACCATGAGGCAAGACATGAAGGCCCTCACTTGAAAGTGTTCGCAATGCTAGAAACATGCTCTAATTATGCATGCCCTAAGCTTCAACCTTCGGCCTCTAACGAGCCCACAACCCTTCTCCCAATAGGGCATTAATGTCTTGGGCGCTTCCCAAAGGCATTTAGAGGATGGTAGTTCATCATAATAGCTATTAGCTACTTCATCAAAAGGGTTAAGGCCGAAGCCTTTGCTAAGATAATAGAGAGGAGCGTTGAGTCCTTCATTCGCAATAACATCTTCTTTAAGATAAAGGTTCCGTACACCTTCATAATGGATAATGGGAGGTAGTTTGACAACCTTAAGTTTAGCAAAATTTGCACTAAGCATCATATCTCCCTCTACTTCACATCAGTTGCACACCTTAATTCCAATGACTAAGTTAAGGCAACCAATAAGACTACTCACTGCACTTCCATAAGTGAAAACCCATTTCGTCTGGCCTTCAAGTCAAAAGCCATTCTCCTTATAGAGTGTGAGTCCCATAATTTCACATAGTTATTTGAGTGGCTAATTTAAGGTATTAATAAAACTAACCTAATCAACCTAAAAATGTACAAGTAGGCTCAAGATGTTAGATGAAGACACCCCATAGACTTTAATATTAGAAATATAATAAAATTAAGAATAATATAGCTAAAATAGTATAGTTTAACTATATATGTATTATTTATCATAAAAGCATCAAATATGAATCGTTAGTTCATAAATATTCAAAGATAAGTTGTACATGCAACAAAAATATTATGTGACATGAGATAATATATAGAATATATTTATATACTCTACATGTAATTATTAGATGTAATTATATACCTATAATTATCTAAAACACCCGATTTAATGTAAATTAAGCTAAGGAAATTCATTAAATTAATAAAAAATGATAAAAAAATGCTTGAGCCAACTGGGAATTCCATATGCTAAGCATATGGGAATGTACAAGATAGGTGTTGGAGCATTTGAATATAGTAACATGCAATGAGTTGTTTAAAAACTTAAATTTTAGAAGTAAGAGAGAGAGAGAAAAATTCATTTGAACAGCTTGTAAGTTCTAAAAAAATTGGAAACACTCTTCAACATTTTATATAAGTAAAGGAGGATTTAGGAAAATTAAGCTCATGGTTTGAAGATTGAAGAAACAAAATTGGGCGACATTTACGAAATCAACGTACAATCTGAGCTTAATGGAGTACATAGGGATAGAGAGATGCTAGAGACAAGCGGCCACCAGGCAATAGTAGAGCCACTGTTTGGATCGGCCAACACACTTGGATTGGCCGTTGGTGGTAGGAGCTTCAGTTTCCAATGAGGTTCTTAATTTAGTCCGAATTTTATTAAATTACAAAAAATATAAATAATATCCAAAAAATTATTCATATATAATTTCATGGGTATAATCTAGAAAAAATATTTTTTTGTAATAATTTAATAGTTATAGTATACATGCTTAAAAAATTGAAAAAACCAAGCAATTTTCGATGTTAAAACAAATACATCTAATGATGTAGTTTTGAGCTCCAAATTTTCTTACAAACTATCTACTATTGATACTAAAATTCTATGTAAATATTTTCAACAAAACTATTTTCTAAATTTTTATTTGATTTTTGAGCCTTAAATTATGAATAAAATAGTATTTTTTTTTATAAAAATTATTTTATTTTTCTTAATGACCTCACTTAGATTCTGAGATCTATTGGTTATTGAAATATTTTTAGTGATTGGGTGCTATTGGAAATAGTTTTATTGGAAGAAGTTAATAAAATCAAGTGTATGTCACTTATATGACTAATTTGATGTTATGGGAATTGAAAAATTTGTGGATGATGATGATGATATACTAGGAATTTGGAAGTAATGAAGCTAAGGAAAGTTGTTGGAAGTGTTACTTTGTTGTTCTAAATTGATTCTATACTTGTATCAAGGAAGGAAAGTGAAGTAAATTAGTTAATTAAAGGATGTAAGTTAAGGGTAGAAGATAACTTAGAGGATTTTATGATTGATTTTGCACTAGATTAATACTTAGAGGATGAGTTGGAAGCAAAACTTATGAATGAACTGTGAAAATAGGGAATTCAAAAGCTTGGTTAGAGGATAATTTTCCTATAAACTCTATAAGATAATAGAGTCAGAGGGTATCTCAAAGGAAGTGAGAGCAAATGTTTTACTTGATACTGACTTAGAAGTTTAGTTAAAGGTAAAAAATTCAAAGAGTAGTATAGTTAGAGAGGCTTAGAGGCTAAGTTGGAGGGAGTATTTGTAGGAACTCTGAAGTTGTAGGTCTTAGAGGAAAGATTCCTTATAATTATGAAGATGATTAAACTTAGATGATATTTTAGAGGATTTCTATTAAGAAATTTAAATTCTTGTTGACGCAATAACTTCGTTAGAAGGTAACCTAGAAAAATATTTATGGTAACTATAGACATGTGTAACACTTAGAAGTTGTTTCAGAAGGTTATTTGTAAGGAATCCTGAGTAGTTATCAAACTCAAAAGATAATTCAAAGGGTAATCTTGTTAAAACTTTAACCATGATATGACTTAGAGGACAACTCAAAAGTTTCCAGTTTAAGAATTTCAAGGGTGATCTAACTCAAAAAGTAGCTTAAAGAATATTTATTGAACAATCTTGAGTATTTACTAACCTTAGAGATTGACGCAGATGATAAATCTATGGTGAATATCAATGTTTATGTGGTGTAGAGGATATCTTATAAGCTTTTTCCTTAAATATTTCAAGGACATCTTAACTTAAGGGATAGCTCATAAGGTAACATAAACTTATAATATTACTCTAAACTTCCAATACTTAAGGTATAGACTAACGAGCCAATGACTAGTCAACCTAATTCTATTATAAATGAGTACATTAGCAATATTTTCTAATTTATATGTAGAATAAAATACTACATCAAAATAGACATCCAGGGATCACCTATAAGGATAAGTGAACAACTGAGTTAGTGAGTGATTAAGTTCCAAGTAAGCGGAATTAGTATTTCACCATACATTGAAGTATTATTAAGAATACTTGGAGGCCTTAGTATGTGTTTTATTTGTGAATGTAAGTGATTAGCCTATGTGTGTGCAGTACATGTGTTTGAACATTGAACTTTTGTTATAAAGTGTTGAATTATATGTATTTGTTGTTTATGGTATTACCTGCTTTGATTTGTATGAAATTGCTTGTTCACCCAAAAGCAATCTAAAACAAACTCAACATAACTACTAACCGAACTTGCATCACAACCTATAAGGAAAAGATTAAGATTCTCAGGCCAAACACGGACACTTCGATAAGGATAGCATAAATGGTCATTTCCTTACCTTTAGTCGAACTAAGTGACAGGAGAGGAGATCGCGTAGCAAGGTTGGGGACCATAGCTTAAAGTAAAGTTTAAGGTGAAGAGTGTTTCTTCATCACACAAGTCCTAATTTGATTCTAATTTACAAAGTGCATAGTGTGAAACTCCTTGAAACCTGGATTAAAGCAAGTACAATTTCCCTAATCTTACGATGACCGGTCAACATTGTGCAAAAGCATTTGCTTAAACATGCATTGCATGTAATTAACCTTGCTTGAAAACCCCGGTTGCTTGATAATTGATATGTGTTATTGTTTCCGTCCCACTTATTGAGTAAGTTATTGCTCACACCCTTATAGTTGTTTTATAGGTTTCTAATAGAATTACCAATATTACACCAAGTTCCAAAAGACTAGAGAACAAGGTTAAGGAGTGAGATTCAAGACTAATGAATTGTATTCTTAATTGCTTGTTGGATTTTCTAACTTATATGGAAACTAATAGGGTCTTTACTAGTGACTCTCTAGTTTTTAATTATGGATACCGTTACTATGCTCTATTAACCTATGATCTTTAGAAAAGTCTTTTCTAACTACTCTATTTTCTTAAATCAACTTACTTTTAGAACTTGTTGTTGAAATTGGGATTTTATACTCTAAATGATTTGTAAAACTTAATTTTCTCGATTATTTGAGTCACAAGTTTATTTTTCGAAGCTATTTTGGAAAATTATATCATAAGTTAATATCTATTAGACTCAGAATTAAATGACTCGAGGCGAAGAAATGGTATATGCCTTATGTAAGCTCTACCTAAATTAGCGGCTAAGTGGCTGGCTAAGTGGCTAGCTATTAACTTAGATTAGTTTACATGATGAGACTATTACTACTCTCTGGTTTAGAGCATGACATAAAGCTAGAACGCTCCAACATTAGGACACAGTCGTTCAATGCCCTTGTGAATGAATCCCTTGTGCAAGCTAACATAGACATAATAAAAGAGATCAGAGACCTCACTGTAGCTCGAATGGCTGCTTATCAACACAAGGCAGCCAAATATTACAATACGAAGGTCTAGCATAAGGAGTTCAAATTAGGAGATCTAGTTTGTAGAAGACTTTAAGCGACTGGCTCGCAAGAAGGATAGGGGAAGCTAACCCCCAATTAGGAAGATTCAATCAAGGTTAAAGATAACTTAGGGAATACTGCATAAAAATTAGAAACATTGGATGGAGAGCTCATCCTGTACATGTAAAATGCCAAAAACCTGCACCTATATTTAGATTAAAATGTTCTAAATCCGATTGTACTTCTTCAAATTATTAATGAAATTTCATTCCCTAAAGTTGTTGTATGTTTCCTTTTATCTTTATTTTTGGTTTATCCCAACCTATGTCGAGTGAATGGACCCATAACTTGCATGCCTCTTCAAGCGTAGGTAATCTAGAACACTATCGACTTGACCTCCAATTGGGTAAACTCAGCAGTAGGTACATCCCTTATAAAACAGAAGAACTCCCGTAGTACCTACTGAAACATCACCAGCTTAGCCCTTGAAGTGACCTAAGCTCTTAATAGCTAAATGGTCTCCTTAGAAGAGTAACCCCAGCTCTTCTCTAAGTAAAGCGACCTAAACTCCTAATAGCTGAATGGTCCGTCTGGAAGAGCAACCTTAGCTCTTCCCTAAGTAAAATGACCTAAGCTATTAACAATTGAACAATCTCCTTGGAAAAGTAACCTCAACTCTTCCTTAAGTATGATGACCATAGTTATTAACATCTAAACAGACCTACAGAAAGAGTAACACCAATTCCTTAATCAAGCATGCCAAGTATGTCAAATACTATAACATAAATAAAGCAAACATTAAAAACCAAATTTGCTTCATTATAGTTTCAAACATTCATAAAGTGGTAACAAGGCAAGAAGCCAACATGGTAACCTTTATAATTTTAGAGTCTTTACAATTTTGGTAGGAACAAAAGAAACAAAGAAAAACAACAAGAAGTACAAATCAGGAAAGGAGGAAGAAACATTAGCTCACTACTTAGGATTAGCTAACTCCAGCAACTCAGAAAAATCTAGAATGCCAATTTGGTCAGAGGATTGATTAGTCAAAGTTGGAGGGTCTTGAGCTAAGGACGGGGGAGCAGAAGTCTCATTATTTTGGCTAGCAAGATGGTTACCCTGATTTTAGTCTTCTCCCTAGGTATTTGTGGAAGTAAACCCCTACGAAGCTACGAGGCTAATGAGGATGCAAGAGCATCTTCTTCGATGACTTTGGTAATAAGAGCTTATGGAGTACCGACCTTTAAACCCTTCACTTAAGCTAAACTTAGAGGCTTGCAAGGTTTGGTTAGGAGAATCCCCTCTGCTTAGCTTGGCTAAGACAAGCATACCTATCAGGAAAGCCAAATGGCGAACACTTTACGAACTCGACTTGTATATATGCTAGTATGCTCATTCTCCCATTTAGATGCCAAGCGCTTAGATGCCGACCTACCAAATGTTGAGGTCGATGTCCCTATACGTCGAACTCTCTTATCCCACTCTGTTGAGCTAATCTTCACTCGATCATCTCAACAACCTTTAATATAGCACAGTAGCAACAACACTAACATTAATACAGCTTCGTACTGTTGCTTCAAGATTCTAAATGCGAACCCAATGATAAGCCACTACTTATCCTTTACTCTTGTGACATTCGTACTATATTTTTTTTGTCCCTTGTCATATTTACCCCTTTTTGTTTATACTAAGAATCTTCTTCATACTTTATCCTTTATGTCATTTTCATTATTATATTGTTGTCCTAAAGGACTTACACTAAATAGTCCTTCCCTTGTAGCTGCATAACTTAATGAATTGATACATACAAACATTATCTATTTTCCCTATGTTCTTACAAGAAACCCTCTCCGAGCAACAACACATACTTTTATGTAATTTTGTCGAGTAGATCATGATTAGTAGCGAATGGATCTTAGTATTAACTTATGCATCATATCAAATAAAGTACTAAGTCATGTAGTATTCGTTGGTGCATCATATCTAATAAGCAACTCCATGGAAGCTACTTAGTGTTGCCAACCCATTTCTCTTTCTTCAATATCTCGAAGGACCCACTAGTTACTCTCCTCCTATAATAAGCCTTAGTGATTAATTGAGCTCCTAAGCACATGAAAAGCGGTTGCCTCCTTCTTAGACCTAGCCTCCCTTTCTTCCTTGTGTGTTTGACTAACCAGGAATTCCAGGAAGCTTAAGTCTAAGCTAGGGTACTATTAACGTACCATGTTTCTAATCACTTAACCTATTTTAGTTGAGATGTCTTCACATTCATCATCTTACCACTTGGACTTCAAAAAAATTTCTATAACCTTCTCCTTAGCAGACGAATGAATGATGTCTCCTTTTTTAAGGCTAGTGATTAGCTCCTTCATCTTACTAGCTTTGTCCTAAAGATCTTTGATCTTCTTCTCTAGCTTTCCTTTTGACTGGCCAAATCTAAGGAGAAGTTCTTAATAGATGAGCACTCTTGATCCTTCATCACTAGCTCGATCTGCATTCTAGAGGTCGATGTGTTCAGATCCTAGTTGCATTAGTCAAGCTTTGCCTTAGCCTCCTTCTCGTCTTTTAGCTTCTTAGAGAGCTTAGCCTTAAACTTCTGCTCTTCCTTAACTTGCTTCTTTAACGAAGCGATCTCCCTGATAACCCCTTCAAGCTCCTTCCACCATTGCCTCTCTTGCTCCAACTTAGCCTTTAGCTTGACATCTACACATGAGCACGACGAAGATGTCAATTAGCTTTATGCAATTTCTTATGATAACGATCAAAGGAGGACTCCAACTCCTTAAGATGTTGATGTTTACTAGATAGCTTTAAGAACCTGACCTCTTTTAAAACCTGGTCATAGTGCTAGAGCCAAAGTAGTACTAAACCATTATACTACGTAAAACCAAACGAATAAAGAGCTACTAAAAGACAAGAGACTTAAAGTGTGTTGTGAAATAAAATAAGCTAAGGGGACCATGACTCACCTAGCGAGCTAAGGTGGTGAAATGTCCCCTCATCTTAAAGGGCCACTCACCCTTTGCCTCCATTACCTTCTCCAAGATACCCTAAACAAATAAGGTACAAGGCCCCATGATAGCCTACAAACTGAGCTCCTAATGGTGTAGTGTCACTTACTCTTTAGTTTATTAGATACCTACCTAATGACGAGGTGAAGAGCTATTCGTTTGTGCTTCCTCCTAGGAAGCAGTTGCTAGCTCAAACCCCTTATTATGGCTAAAGGAGCTTTCCCCTAACTTGCCTAGTGGTAACCTTGTTAACCCCCTAATATAAGCTAAAGTTGTATGACTCGTATAAGGCATTTGTGAATGAGTTCAGAACCAATCCCCTCTTTCAACACTCGTTTAACTCCTCTAGGTTAGCTTCCCCCATTTGATCAAAAGTAAAGTAGGGGTGACTAGAAAGGAATGGAAGCATATCGGTTTAATCAAGCGACTCCTTCATGATTTTAGAGAGCCATAGGATTTTAGTAGCCTCTTTCACCTTCTTTTGGGGCTATGCACTTACCTCACCTATTTCAAGGCCTTCCTCTTCTGGCTTGCCAGCTCTTCTTGTATGCTGGCCTTTGGCTTCTTTGCTTTGCCCTTGAAAGGGGAAGAGAGCATTACCAAGTCCTATTCACTAGTTACAAGCTCTCGTCCCCCAGTAATGGTGGATGGCTTAGGTATTGGGACCACCATAGTCTTAAACTCGATTACCACCAACTTTACAGAAGGAGTATTGAGTAGAACCCCCTAAGGCAAAGCTAGTAGCCCCATTTGACTAGTCTCTCTCAAGCTTAACGTTGGCTTATGAGCCTTTAGTTTCAAATCAATGGCCTTCTTTTTGGGCTTCATTCTCAACTCCCACCACCTAAGGAGCTTCAGTCCACTAGGATGAGACAATCTCCTAAACATTACCAGCTTCTCACATGCAAAAGGAAATGAACAAAGTTAGTAAGAGATAAGTAATTACAAGTGCTATAAGCTCCGCTGTGACCAGCATGGGAAAAGAGGGATTTCCAGTCCTCAAATGATGATGAACAAAGGATAGCTTCCTGTAAGCCCATGACAGCATAATAGAGGAGTCAATTCACATTAGGGTCAAATCCATACTTCCCAACCATTTCTTCATCATAAACTTCTCCATGTTTAGGAAGAGTTGCGAGATCAACCTAGACAAGTACCTCTGTATAGTCTCCTTAACATTAATTAATTGATTATGCCTTAGAGCCATGAAGGCATCAATCTCCTACGTGGCCTCAAAGTCTCTTGGTCTGAACTTTTTTAAAGTGCCAATTTGGTCCAACGAATCCATAAGTTCTCTTGCTCAAGCAGCTCAACCACAAGGAACTTGTCCTGATAATGCTTTATAGACGAGTCTAAGCCCCGAACAATCTTCTCCCTTGGTGGTTCTGGAAGTATGACCATTTGCCTAAACCCTTCCATAAATAAAAATAACTAAACTACTGGGGTGCGGCCTGTACCACCAAGTATTCGCAAAGGGCCTATGATACCTTTAGGATCCTCTACCCATTGGGAAGAATTTAAGTGAAGCAGTATCGATGGTGATAAAAAAGCTCCCTCTTGAATTCAGTGAAAGGCAGGCACATCTAAAACTCCAAACATTTCCTACAGATTGTAAAGCGCCTCCCTAACAATAAGGTCACTTTCTCCTCTAGCCTCGGCAACCACAACACTATGCCAAGCTAAGCCTCCACCATAAAATTACTTAAAACATAACTCACAGTCGATGGTTTGCTTTTGCTCACCCGACCGCTCAACCACTTATCATTCCCAAGCCCATCAAATAAATCAACAACTCGCATGGGATGGCACTGATGAGCTTTACCTTATTTAACTCCTCTACTGCTATTGAAGATTCCTCCTCCATGTGTGCCAGTATGGATGTAACTTCTTCGCCTACCATTGTAAGGGAAGTAGCGCTCTTAAGCACTTTAAAATCGAAAGATGTCAAGTAGTATCTTAATGAATAAGACTTAAAATGTGACTCAATAGAGTTCATACTGGAGTTGGTTTCCATCTTGAAGTACGATTGAAAGAGAAAGTACAGAAAGTGAGTAATTGACTGATGAAAGTTGGAAAGAAGAAGGATATTCACAGTCGCAATAAAAAGATGAAGTAAGTCACGTAAAGTGTTCACTCAACTGACCTAAGGGGTATTTATAAACCTTAAGTATAGGTAAGTACACTGGTGATTATGGGGATTCGTATGGGGTGTGATCCTCTTAATGTGCTGCGATGGGGACACGTAGCGACGATTTTGATGGAACAATCGAGATCAAGGTTATAATACAGTTGCAACTCAATGCGACAACACAAATATGACAAATGTCATGTCACACTAACTGCACTTTGGGAAAGCCTACCAAGGTTGGAATTTGAAAAGAATAGTTTCCTCAAAATGTTTAACCAAGGTCTCTCCAACGTCCTTACCTACCATAGTATCTTATCAATAAAGCAACTTGGGAAACCATGCCCAATACAAACATATTGAACTAGTTGGGCCCAATCAACATGACCTTAGGACTAACAAAAATGACTGTACGGTAGTTCCTAAGATTGCTACCTTGATTTTGCCCTCTCTATTGCTTAAGGAGGTCAATCCTTTCGCTCCTCAACTCAGTCAACATAGGGCTAGCTTAGATCACCTTATGAAATGTATGTTCTAGGTTAGACTCCAACCGTGTCATGTTGACCACTTCTCTATAGACATTAGAACTTCTCTTAGGTATGCTAGATCAGCTAGGGCGCTTCAAATCCAGTTCGGCTATGCGCTTAAGGAACCTATCAACCTATTCTTTCTCTTTATCATCTCATCAGCAATAAGACTGCCCTCGAAAGAGGGTAGGGGGGAGCAAGTGTTAATAGAATATTTTGAACATGAGTTCCTTAGGCTCACGTCGACCTGTCTAAACCTTAGGCCGACTTGATAAGGCCCATAACCCAGCTTAATTTGTTAGCACCTAACCTAATCATCCTATTGGCCAAAACTTGGCAACAGCTCTTTAGATGGCTTGCCCTTGCTTGAAGCTTCATAGCAGCTATTAGATAAGGAAGATAAGGCTTAGCAACTCAATCAACTACCATAACCTTGCAAATTTGAAGCACGTTAAACTCCATATTCCTACTACCTATGTTGTATAGACGTGCTAAGATCCTACTCGTACTCCCCTAATGCTCAACAGCCTTCCTTTATAAATACTTATAAGCATCCTAACAATATTTCATTTAGACTCTTTGCACTCATACTATTCTTGAGTGCTTTGCTTCCTTATTCTTTCACATCAAGTGTACTAACTTAAATATTGGAGTAACAATGCCAAACAATAGCTTGATACCCCTCACGGTGCTTTCTTTTGCAAGTTCATCCTTTAAGTGTAAAGCCTAAATTCAATACACTTTACTAGTCAAATTTTGCTAATGACAATATTTATTTAGCCTTTTTATCATTAGACCTTATGTTAAACCTCAAATTTTTTTTAAAAATGCACTTAAATCTTATTTTACTCTAATATCCTTTTAATAACATAATAGAAAAGAATATATTCTTTTTAAAAAAAAAATTACATAAAATCAAAGATAAAAGTGGTCAAATTGTTGTTCAAATGCCCTTTTTTTTTTTAAAAAAAAAAAACATTTAGACGCCAAGATATATGATTTCAAAGAAAGAGGGCTAAAGGCATATGAAGTAAATATGAGGAGCATAGACAATTTTTATTTAAAAAATTAAAATTGAATATTTTTTATTTAATATTTTAACAAGTACCACATACATCCATTAACATTTTTCCTTTTATAATGATTATCAAAGATAAATGAAATATCCTCGGCAACAACCATGGTTAGAGAGTTAATATTGGATTTCAATCAGATTTTAAGTAGGATTAAATGGATTTCCATGCTTTTAGATAATGGGAAGGGTAGATTTACCTTATTTAAGTCAATATCAAAATTACTTAACGAAAAACATTCGCTTAGACTTAGCAATTGTTAATATGATACAATAATATGAGACAAATTGTGTCAACTTTGTGATAAAAAACTATATATCACAGAAGATTTTCAAATAGAAAATTAGAAATAAAAGAAAGGGAGCAACATGATATAAATATAACTATCTTACAATTTTTTCCCTAAGTTTTTATTCTTTAAAAAACTTTATAAGACTATTTCATTAGCAATATTATAAAAGATATAATCAATTTGTTGGTTGTTTGTTCTCACAATATTTATTGCAAAAAAATAATGTAAGTATGTCAAGTAATATGACCTATTATTTACTAATGCTTTATAAAATAAAATATAAAATATGGAATTATCAACAGTGTATAATTTACAGTATAACGACTAAGAAAATAAACCAAGCCCAGGATAATTTATATAGCTAACTATTATATTTTAATTAATGAAATTTAAATCTATTAGTTATTTTTAAAAAATGAAAATTAGCTCACAAGAGATGAACCCAAGATGATTCTAATGAGAATGGCATGCATTGACCACTTAGCTAGGTTTATCATGACTAGAATATCGTGCTCCTTATGTCTGCTCTCAGGATGTCCTTATTAAAATATAAAACCTCATAACGATGATCTATAAGGGATGGAATTGAAGTTTTGGCTTATTATTTAATAAATGTTAGCTTATACTATGAATATCATTTTTTTGGGCATAAAAGCAGTTGAAGTACTTTTTAATTCCAAATTCTAGTAATATTGTAAAAGAAAAGAGAATAAATTTTAAAGGTTACCTATGGTACGCTATAGCGTATAGACTTTACCAATTGCGGGTTTAAATGTGGTTTCTAAAGACTCCATGGTCATTTCTGATTCAAAATCTTATCAAACTATACCAATATGATCTGGTAAAAGGTAAGATCCCCTACCTTCCCACCACAAATCCTCTCGGCCAAAGTGGTTCAATTAATTACATGCAATAAAAGTAGAAAAAAAAATGATTGTGACTTATAGTTACAAGGATCTTGTGTAGGAGATATTTTACTCTTATTTAAGTCACATATATTATCTTTCTATATTTTATCTTTATCTTATTTCAACATAATAAAATAGAAATAATTAGACGACTTTCCGAGCAAGCTATATTTGCATCTTTTAAAATAGACAGTATTGGAATAAGGGGTTGTCCGTCAAACTTGCCTTTATTTTTGTAATGCGATCATAATATTTCAACTTGTGAATTGTGATTGGGACAAAAAAAAAAAAAAAATTAAATGAATTTATGATCTTTTAGCCTTTTTTTTTTTTTTTATGCTTTCAATAAAGCCATTGAAATTTCTATCCGTTACATATTGAAATTTTAGAAGCTAGGAAATCTGTATAAAAGTTAATAGCTTAGAGCCTTAATCTTCTTGTCTAAACATGCGTCTATTAAGGATCGACGCTTTCATGGCTCAGAATATCCGACAATTTTACAAAATATCTTGGTTTTTCCTTTCTTAAGAAAGGGGGGAAAAAAAGTAAAGACTGTAACTAGCTTTTAAGTAGCATTAAGGATGAAGGAGATCGGTGAGGATAGGATTATAATTTAATTCTTTTTTTTGCTATGTTTAGTGTGTGCGATACTGAATATGTATTTTATAATTAAATTTTTTAAATTAAAAGAGAATTAATAATTATGTTATAAATTGCAATTAAGATAGGTATTGTAATTTTGACACTTTATGTAAGATATTTTCTGAAATTTATAGATATCTTTTATTCAATATTGTGAAATGTACTTTTATGCTACAAAATGAAAAGATACCCTAAGAGTATGGGAGCCTATTCACCACCAGAAAGGGTAAAAAGGAAAAAAAAAAAAGGAATTTAAAAGAGAGTTGATAGTTTACATGACTTAAAAGGCTTATTTACTTATTTATTTTTATTTTATATTTTTGAGTTAAGAAATAATTATCTATAACCTTAAATGATCCATTTATTAAAGATGATGAATCATCATAATTAAATTGTATGATTTATTTATAATCATATTATATTATACTAATCGTTCAAAGGCTAAAAGATTGTCAAATGACTCTTAAGAGGTGGTTGGTTACCTCTTTATTTGAGTTTTGAGGTTGATAAAATACACCATAGTTTCTCTTTTTTCTTTTCAAGTGCTTTTTTTTATTTTTCTTGTTAAATTTCTGAATATTTGTTGGGGAAAAAAATTCTTAAACTAAAGAAATTATTTAATTAAATATATTTTATTAAATTAACAAGAAGAGAGAAAATTGCTGTAAGCACGGTGCCGAAACAAAAACCTAAAAGAGTTGCTTTTTAGGCGTCTCTCTGCTGTAGGCATACCCTAATTCAAGACAGTCTCAAGTCCAAGAACAGAGTGCTTACTGTCTCAAACCCTAAACCCTGATGGGTCGAAAAACGAAGAAATTCATCGACAAGAAGAACGCGGCCACCTTCCAACTTCTTGCGCGCGACTCTGCCGAAGACACCGCTGGCGGATCATCTCCTGGCGATGACCGCGTTTTCGTGCGAGTCGACAACAGCTCATACCCTGTCGACTCTTTCTTTCCGGACCAAGAAACCACCGCCGATGGAGACAACTCAATCTTCGCTGACGCATCCGGTGACGTTGATGATGATGATGATAATGATGATTATTACAGTGGCCGTGGTATCAGTGTTCCGGGGAATTATGGAGTTAGGACGAGTGAAGGGAAGTTGCCAGAGCACGTGAGGAAGGAGATATTGGAATTAGGGTTTCCAGACGATGGGTACAATTATTTGATACATTTGAGGGAGATTAAGAATGCGGGTGGTGGTTCTGCTTTTTATCATAATACTAAGGCTAGGCTTGATTTGGTTCCTAAGGATGTCAAGGTTTGGTTTCTCTTTTGTTTCTTGTAGTTTTGTCTATTATATAGTGGATGCCATCTTGTGAAAGTTATCTTCCGTTTGATTTTGTGTTATTTTATTGTTTAATTTGTCAAATTGTAGAAGAAAATATGGTTCTTGCGGTAATTCAACTTACCAAAATCGTATTTCGTGTTATTGATGCCAACTCTTGGGAATACTGTGTGGCTCCCCTTTAGCTCTTTAATAAAAACATTCTGCTTGCTTAAAAAATATGTAGTTATAGCTGGATTTTTCAATTCTGCTTTAGTTAAATGCATGGAAAAGGATTATACCAAATCCTTATTGCGCATGAAAGCATGGAATAAAAATGACGTTTCTTTATTGCTTCCAATTTCTTGGAGTCCTAATGCTAATGACTAGCAGCAGAGAAGAATAGGATTGTAAGAATTGGGAGCAAAGATAACATTCTTTTAACTGAATCCCTCTGTATAAAAGTAGGAGCAAATTACAAATTTAGAGCAACAATTACGACGGAAACTGAATGAGGCTGCTTAGAGAATTACTGTTAAAGGAATTTCTGTAATTAGAGAACCCAAACTCTACAAAAATAATTACTCTTAAAAGTGTATTGCATCTGTGGTGAAATTTAACCAAAGGGGTGGAACATTCACCTTTTAATTGTTTGCTTTGCACAGAGTGTTGGGACTTGGCTGTTTATACAGTTTGCTGAAAGTAACCCTACTCTGTTTTATTTTTCAGGCCTATGATGCATCAAGAGTAAATGTCCCAAAAACAATGGATGACTCCGCTTGTGCTGAGAATTCAGTATATAATGTTGCAAAGAATGCAGTTAATCTGAGGGCTCAAAAAGTTTTTGATCCAGAAGTCGCGGCTTTGCTGGATGATAGTGATTTGTCCCGGTTTGGGTCTGACGTTGAGGACTTGGACGAAGATTTCGTCATTCAGGCCAACCTTCCTGGAGATCAGGAGGATGTTGATGAAAAGTTGAATTCTTTGAGGATTAATGAGATGACAGAGAGATTCTTAAATATGGGTGATGCTGCTTCCCTTGATCAAGGGAGGTCAATTGGCTGTAGTTATGTGAAGGAAGTTAGAGATCACAAGGTGGAACTGAATGATGAATGTTTCAATGAGAAACCTCGAGTTCGCCGACTTTTGGATGAGCAGTTTGATATGGTAAGTACTCTCTATTTATTGTCTGACTAATTGTGCTTTCATGAGTGTAGATAAATATGTAAATGTTGCTGGTGAAAGTTTATGTTTATTGGTTTCTCTTACAAAGTTGTACAATCTTAGATGTAGAAAATTGAATTGTTGGTGTTTGTTTCTCTGTCTTATTTTCTTTTGGGTAATTCCCCATTTGTCTTTATAGTGTTCCATTTCATATTGGGAAAATTACAAAAACATGATCTGCGTTTTGGGTATTTTGCAAACAATCGATGATGTTTAAAATTGTGTTAATCCTAATTAAGGATGTGTGTCAGTTTCTCATTGGTTTGCAATTATTTAATAAAATTATATTATTAAATAATTTGATAAAAAATTGCAGAAAATAAATAATAAAAAAATAAATGTTTTTGTACTATTATTGCCATTTTACCACAGTACCTCTTAGCATGCATTCTTTTGACTGAACTGCACAAGTAAAATCTGCTTCCTATACCCTGCTACTTATGAAGTCTTACATAGCATTGCTTCAACTCTCTCTCTTTCTTTCTCCTCTAAACATCAGTTGAGGTTTATAAGACACCTTGACTGCCTCCAACATCTCTTTCTGCCGCCAAATCACTAGCAATGTTTATTCAAGCCAACACGACAACTTTCCGAGACCTTGTCCAAAAATGTAACCAGTTCAACAGTCATGACCACCACATCCCCGGTCCTCACTGGTCACAATTCAAGCTGCAAGAACATAGACACCAAAAAATATATTTATTTTCTGCATTTTTTTCATATGTTTTATTAAATTATTAATTAAATATATTTAATAGTATCTGCTTACCAAAAAAAAATTATTATTATTATGGACCATTGAAAAATTGACACGTGTCCTTAATTAGCATTAACACTCAATTTAAAAGCCATGTGATGTATTTGTCAAAAAGAAAACACAGATTACTTGTTTGCAGAAGCCCTAGAAAGAAGCAATGTTTCTGCATTTTTAATCTTTGTTTTTTAGTTCATAGTTGTGCGTTATTTCATGAATTTTTGTGAAAATTCTCTGTTAAGTCTTATCTGTTATTTAAAGTTTAGGTCACCTGGGCTCTAATGCGGCCTGTTGTATTCTCGACCTGTTCTTCCACTTTTGACTATGTTGCTTTCAAGCCAAACCCCATGTGGATAACTATTTCCATTCCTTAGTCAATTTAGACTCTTTAGTGATATGTCGTTGATGGATGTTGAATTTATCTTGATGTTTGTAGTGTGGCTGTGTTGCTGTGTTGTGCAGTGTCGTGTGTGGTGTTGTAATTTGCGTATACGGCTGGTAGTGTTAATAAGTGGCAGTGGCATAATTGTAAATAGTATTATAGTCGGAGATGTATAAATAAGAGTGAGTTAAAGAGTTAGTTCCCTAGTCATAAAAGTTGGAAAGAACCCTAGCAGAGGAACTTCCAGATTTGGAAGTGAGCATCTCTGGTCAGATTGCTTGCTTGGAATTGTTTTCTGAGGTTAATCCTAATTTCTTTAGCTAAATTTCATCAATTTCTTCACCACTAAACCCACTGTCGTAACAATGTGACCCACTGGATTTTGGTAAACGAAAACTAGTAGTCAAGGAAAATTTATCTGTAGTTAAGTAGGCACAGAATCGTGCCTTTGTGTTGCTTCACTCAAGTCTTGTCCTAGGATTCTTTTATTATCTTTTGCTAATTGACCCAGAATGAAGGAAGATCTATGACATCCATGACTGATGCATGCATTGCTACTTCCTGTTGTGGACATATTTGCTTGCTTAGTTCCTCTTTCTTGTAATAGTTCTACTACAACTTACTTGGAATCTTGATTCTCATTATGATATTCTACAGCTTGAACGTCAAGAATATGGATCTGGTGAGGATGACTATGTTGATAATGATTATTATGGGCATGGATATGAGGAAGAGGAATGCCTTGCTGAAAAGCTCAAACAAACTCTTAATGACAATGTGATAGAAGACCTAGAACCTGAAGATGGGTACAAAGCTCCAGCTGATTTACTACGTGAGAATGATTCACTAGGGAGTAACAAGCTGCAAGATTCCACAACTGATTTGATCCACCGTTGTGCAGAGTATGCAAAAAAATATGAAAATGAGACCGAGGGTGAGGAAGTAGTGCTTGTGGAAGAAAGTAGCGATGAGTCAGAGGCATGGGATTGTGAAACAATTATATCTACATATTCAAATCTAGATAATCATCCAGGAAAAATTGCAGCACCAGAAGTAGCTCGAAGAAAGAAGATTTCAGGGACCATTGCTGAAGCCTTGAGTGGTACTACTAATATGATCACCCTTAAAGGAAAAGAAAAGCTTCCTGTAGAGTTTCTGCCCCAAGCCCGCAAATTCACTGCTGAAAAAGTCAAATCTGGCGATTCCTTGAAACAAGAGCAGCATAGAAGGAAACATGGTCAGGAGTCTAAAGAAGAGAAAAAAGAACGAAAGGTATGGCTTCAGCTGCTTCCCAGATGTATCTGTAATATTATTGTCTGTGGCCATCAATTGGCTACTAGATAATCTGTAACGATTAAAGGACCTTCCCTGTGACCATCTGGATGATGACTGCTCCAATATGTTGTGGTTTCTTTAATCGTTGCTTTGAGAAATCATGCCTTGTTTGATGCATTTACTGATGTACTGAAGAATGAAATATGATTATGATATATGCAGGCTGCAGTGAAGGAGGAAAGGAGGGAAGCCCGTCGAATGAAGAAGGAGATGAAAGGGATTTACAGGTGCGAGGCACAGCGTGCACAGAAGGTTGCTGCTGAAACTGGCCCAGCTTCCATTCCACTGGCATAGTAATGTCAGTTTCTTCAAACAGTTTTGCTTTTTGTCCCATGTTTTCCTTTTCTCAATTTTGAGATTATAGCCATGGTGAGGGTGTGTGGTGGAGAATTTTCTTAATGATAGAATAGAAAGCTAGGCAGAAAGATGATTTTTCAAAAGATAATCCGTTTTGATTGATATCTAGAAATGGACATTAATATTTTTTGCTAAGCTGGTGTTCTAAATATACATGCCGAATCATGTCTGAAAATGTCATGATACAGCTTAAACTTTAGGTCCTTTTCAGTTCCATATTATATTTCGATATTACTAATTTTATACTCGAATTATGATATTGTTAATAGCTTCCTCAATTGAATATTTTACATTGAACTTTAACGATATTAAATGTCATTATTAATCCCTCTTTTCCCTGGCCAGCAATGTCAAAATTAGTTCGAATTTTATTTTTTATTTTATATTTATTTTCGATTCAACTTTGACATTGTCAAGGCATAGATGTACTTTTTTTTTTTTTTTTTCCAATTTTACACCTAAAGCTTCAAATTATTAAATATCATCTCCAATTTTTTTTTCTTATTAAATTTACACCTAAAGTTTATATGGAATTTCTACTAATTAAGATAATGTGGCAAATACTCATTGGTTCAATAATATAAGTCAGAGATAAGGTAGTAGTTGCTAAATTTGATAAACAAAAGTTTTATTAGGTATGGTATTTAATAATTTCAAATTTCATGTGTGAAATTAAGAAAAAAAAAAAGAATAATATAGTGATTTAAAGTTCTTTTAAATATCGTATCCAATTTGCAATTTTACTTGTAAAAAACAAAGCAATAGCAAAATTAGTATGATATTTGCTAATATTGTAAACTTATAAGACTTGGTAGGAGTCCTTAATGTTTATTACTTACAATTGACAATTTATTAATCAAGCCACATTGGTCTAAATACGGTTGTATTTTACACCTCTCTGGTTAAATTTTCATTTTCTAAATGCTGAATTTAACATTTAAAACCAAACAACCTTTAGGCTTTGTTATCCAGCCAATAGTTTCTCATTTGTCCCCATCGTTCCTAACTCTAGGACACGGAGCAGCACGCCCCCTTTTCCATATGAATAGTCCACCATCAACTTTGCCTTTCTGGATGAAATCCCCAAGAAGGGTTAGAATGGCAAGAGAAGGACCTTTCCCTATGATTGGGATAGCGTACCCATAGACGAGCCCAACCGCAGCAATATGGCGTGTGATTTTGTAATCTTCGTTGTCTGATCTCTTTTGTAAATGTGTTCAATGAGGGGTTGCAGTCAATAATGTTATGCGAACATCAAATTTGGAGGGCACTTCGAATCTCAGTTGCACCTTAGTGCAGGCACACCACAGGCAGTAAGGAAGTCTAGTTTAACTTTAAAACAAGAAAGGGATGATGTTAAATGTCTCCCTGTCGAGCTGATCGTTTGGTTCCCATTCGATCATCAAATGATTCATTTCATACTTGAATGCCTACCTTTGTGAACAGTCAAATGTATTTTAACTCAAGACAAAACCGAATGGACTCCAACTACTTTAATAGTTTTGACTTGAAAGGAGCAGCGCTAGAGCTCAAGTCTATTAAACTGAATTCGAGAGCTTACTTGCGCTCTAAGTCTTACTTGAGTGCATACGTAAAAGCAGAATACAAAGCAAGTTCAGGCATACAATCTTTGAAATGAGCTCAAATTTAGTCAGTGAGGCCTTCGGTGGAGCTTGAACTCGAGATAATGAATATATATATATAAAGTAGGTTTCAATATCCCCAGCTAGCAATAGCATCCGAGAATGGACAATCCAACCTTGTAAAGTCTGGATGGCTATTGGATTGTGAAGCACGGAAAAATATTTCAAAAACTAGCAGGAAGATTAATAGTGTCAGAATAAAGCTACAAGTTGCATGCCACGGTACACCATGAGAAAAGATCCTACTACCTCTTTTGATCTCATGATAACATATGATTTTATATAAAGATCCGCTATATAGATAATTTCCACAAACTCTTCATGTCACAAATTCAAGATTCAAATCTCACCGACACTTACTCATCTTCCACCACAACACTGATCTCGCCCTTCTCGAGCAGATCATAAAATTCCTTTGTCCTCCTCTGGTTGTTCCAGTGGTGCATTTTCCAAAGAAATCCTGCAGCAAGGCCTATAGTTATTCCGTACATGATTTCCTTCATGACACTCGGTCCATTGTAGGCAGCATGGCCAATCTTGTGAGCAACCATAATTTATCTGCAATTCAATACTTTTGATTGTAATCAATACCCAAATTAAGTCCAGAAAATACTTCTCGTGAAACAAAGACTCTCTCTCTCTCTCTCTCTCTCTCTCTCCGAGACTCTTGGTGGTTATTAACTACCATCACTGGGTGTCGGAAAGCGATGCCACTTCCTAAATGGAAACCACTGATAAAACTACATAATATATAACAATTATACAATGTAAATCACAACAAATACAAAACAGAGTCCACAGTGAAAAATGTTACGCTCACTGCTTAAAAAATGCAATCAAGAAGACTAGACATAAATAAGAAGCAGCAATCACTATGCCCTCGCATAATCAAACCCACTGAGAGAGCGAGAGAGAGAGGTACGTAACTGTCGAAAAGTAGAAGGAGAGAGAGAGAAGTACATACCTGTAGAAAGCAGAAGGAGAGATCAAGAACTTAGTAGAGACAAGACAACGGTGAGAAGAGTTGAGAAAAAGGCTAGTTTCGTTTCAGTGTCTAGAGACTTCATTCATAGAAAGCATGAATGAATCAGGACCGTTTGTTTCTTTCGACACTCGAACTCTGAAAAGCCCGAAATGCATGGGTGCCGTGTGGATTTAACCGGAAGTGCATGGGTAAAGGGTCATCGGGTAATATGCCACGCTACGAGCCTGTACGCATGTACCGCTGTACACGTTTGATCGAACCATTTCCGAAAAATATCCATTTTTCATTAAACAGTAATATAAAATCACGGTTAGGACCCCTAAAATTATGGTTAAATACTTAAATTGCAAAAATTTGGCTCTTTATGTCGCTTTGTACGTGCTTAAATATCTATCTTTAAAATTAAGTACCCCTAAATTTAAAAAAAAATGTAGTTGGAATTCTACATCATCTTTTTGCCATTAATTTTCCCTAACTTTTTTTTTAAATCTTTTTATTGTTATTATTATTTTATACAAGTGCAAAGTAATAAAAATAAGGGTTTGAAACCATTTTATTTCAAGATTCAGCAGCCTTAGGTCAACTTCGAAAATTAGGGTTAAGTACTTAAGTGTGCTTGAGGCAAACATAAAGGTTTATTTGTAATTTATCTAAAATATTTTTAGATGTTTAGTAACAACATTTAATTGCCTTTGTAAGAGTAAAATAGAACAATCATTTATTCCTAGTAAAAGCATTATTGTGTTTGTTTGGTTTGTACAGTATTTTTCATTACCAAATAAATAATTGTAATTATTTCATAACATAAAAAATAACTATTATTTAATCTTTTTCCAACATATTCTCATGTTTATAAAAATATACGACCTTTATCCAACATTTAAGTGATGATTTGGTTAAGATTATATTGATATTTTTTTAACATATTTCTAATTTATTAGTAATGGCATTTTAAGTAGAACAAAATATAACTATTAAATTAGTTTGCTAAAATAAATTGATATTTTTTTAATTTATTTCTTATGATCGCGAATAAATTTCTATTTTATTTCATTCCCACTATGGGTCCCATCTTTTCAGATGTTAGGTCCACTAATAGCTCCCCTATGTTGTCTCTTTAAATTAATATGTTTTAGATTTTAATTTCACTTACACTCTGACCTTGTTAAAAGCTTCTAAGCTCGCAAATGATATATCTATTTTGCCTTTACATTCGTCGTAGCCTATAACTCCATCAAAATACCTTCTTTTTCTCGATCAACTTTCATCTCAAAATTTCTCTCTTTGGGTGTAAAAACCCATATGCGACATATTTCAAACAAATCATTATTTCTCTTCATTTTTTTGTTGAATTAGTTGCGAATTGGAGATCTTAACACAGTGTACAACACATATTTGCAACAATTTCGAAAAAACATTACCAAATACACGCGATTTTGTTACTTTCTCTCTCTACACACCAAAGAAGGAAAATGTATTATTTTTTATTATTTTGATCAGTTCTATATATATATATATACATATAATTGTAAAAAATAACTTTGTCATTGAATATATTATGGTACATTGTTTGTTATGTTAATTTTTTTTTTTACGTATTGATTTCTCCAAGTTGGTGTATTTTATATGTATGTATAATAGATGATAAAAACACACTTAATTATTGTTGAATCAATTGGTAAGGCTAATGTATTTTCTACGTAGAAATACTAAATATTGAATCAACTTTCTTTACAAGCATGTGTTATTCTATTCATTTTAGCTATTGTGTTAGTGGTATCCATAAATGTGTGACTATAAATAGGAGTCATGATTTTTATCAGTGTTGTGAATTTTACTAAGTTGATGTAATAAACAGGTAAGAATGGATAATATAAGGATAGTTTACTACATTGGATAAATTATCGTAGAAGGAGAGTAACTTATGATTAGTTGGTGTGCTTGATATGCAATTGTCTTTGGGTTAACATGATGACTTACCTGGTAGAATTGATTCACAAATGTCCCTTTATAGGGGAGAGTAGGGACTTATTCTATGTTGTGCCTATAATCCTTCTAAGAAGGTACTAGATTGGTGAAGTGCATAGTGATCGGAGTAAAGCCTCTAAAAGTCTGATTTAGACTCTTGTTACTCCATTTAAGAGGCGACCTAAAGATCATGATGTAAACATTGGCAAAGGGGTCATGCATGTTGACTTTACTCCGATCACTATGCACTTCACCAATCTAGTACCTTCTCAGAAGATGGCGCACAGATCATACAGCTAGATGTAGATCAAATGGTGCAACCTCAACTTAATATAGATACACGAGAGATACATGCCTACGTACGCAAAAAACATACGCAGAGGTAGATTCTAATTATTTGTAGTTATTGCACATTTTGACTGTAATTGATTTTATGCACATTATATATATATTATTAGCTTTTATTTTAATTACTTTGGTTTTCCCAATTTTTATTCATCAAAGATTATGATTTCTAGCGTTAACGATTGATAAGTAACTACATTGAATAGTTTTTTTATTCAATATGTGTTAAGAAATCACTAGTGATAAACTTTTATTTGTACAAGTTTGGTTTTTTTGGGGATCTTGTAAAGGAGAATGGGTGTGGCTTCGAAGTTTCGTAGTTGGATTTATGTAGATTAAACTTAGCTTCACTTTACGGTGTTTGATTAAGGTATAATTAGATGGCTTTTTTGTGAGGGAGTGGGTTGAGAGGATTGTTATTTGATGAAATCACCTTCAATTAAAGATGAAATCGCCTCTTGAAGAGGCAAAGATAAAGTTTTTTTTTTTTTTTTTTTTTTGCTTTTCCCTAAAAATAGTATTATATATATTCTTATCATGTGATTTTTACAAAAAGAGATTCATAACTAAAACAAATCCACATCCTTTACATGGATAGATAGCTACAATTAAGAGTATCGATATGAGGTTAAACCAACCAATTTGGATACAATATGAAGGATTATACAAAAAGAAGACTTTACGTACATGGATCGATTAACTACAAACTATATTTAAATATATATTAGTGATCATAGATAATTTTTTTAAAAATTTAACATTTATATTTTTAAGTATTAAAATTTTATTACACTAATATATCTACATAATATGTTAATACTATTAAAGCTTTTATCAATTATGAATAGTTTTATATAAGTAAAACTTAACACGATTAATGAATGTATCAAATACCGATTTAAAAACATGTAAGGTTCTAAGTTTTGAACAAAATCCATTTACAACATGTTTATTAAATGAGTCCCCAAAACTTATTTGTTAAGATTACAAGTACTAATATTTATAATTTAATTTTATATTCTAGTCCCTGCTTACTAATATTTATAATTTCGTTCTATATCCTCCTAACATCCAAGAATGAAACTTCATGGGCATAGTTTGGAACCAACATAGAATTGGTACAGAACCAATTCTTGACCAGTTCAGCCATGGGTCAATTCCAAGACCCATGAATTGCAAAATCCATTTTTTTAAAAAAAAAAAACTTAAATTTTAATTTAGAATAAATTGGTAAAATCTAAAACAAAAAAATGGAACCCAAGAATTACATAGCCTTTAGCCCATTTATGAAATAGCCATTTAAATGTACATTTATTTATATGTAACTATATCGAACTTAAATTGTAGCATTAGGGATATAGGATAAAAAATATCTAGGTTATAAACAAGTTCAAAAAATAATTGATAAGGAATGATATATATATATATATATATATTTGTAGAAGTTTATATATATTAGACTAGACATATTCTTGTGTTAATAAAAACACATTAAATATAGTGAATGGGAAATATTATTTTCTTAATCATACGAAATTAGTTTAAATTTTTAGTGTTATTTAAATTTTTAATTTTCAATTTTAATTTATATTTTACTTTACCTTCTTTTTAGTTTTTGACATTTTTTTTTTCAAATGGGCTAAGACTCCTAGAGTTGGGTGGCTCCAACTTAATAATCTACATAGGACCTACCAAACCTACAAGTCCCTTAGGTGGATAAAAACCATATGGATAATTCTAAAGCCGATTCTTGAACCAACAATTCGATTACAAGGGTGAGTCATAGGACTTGTCCCATGCCTAAGTCTAAGTATTCCCATGATTTTTCCTTAATCATCTAAGAATAGCTTCTTCTATCTGCATAATGATGCAAAACTCTTATGTCATAACTAGTTCAACCCGTTTTGAAAATTAACAACATTGCTACCTGTTATCCATGTCTGATAAATCCATAAAATAGAATGACATAAAATTGCAGTGAGAACGTAAAGATGTGAACCAAAAGGTGATTTCATGTCAGCTGAGCAAGCACTTACATGCAAATAGCAAGTCTTCTACTTATATGCATTTAGCTTTTACCTAGATCTCTAAATTTTAGAATAAAAACCTAACATATAATTAGTTAGAAGCATCTAAAATCTATACTTTATAGAATTTATAGTTTCCAAGGTAATCTAGAATAATATATAAATTTTGTTTAGTTTTAATAGAAAATATAGTACATGTCAATATTTTAATATAATAATAAATATTACTTACTATTATCCTTTCACAACTATCAAATTATAAATAAATTTTGAATTTCTAAAACATACACTTACTCTCCTTAAAATATTAATACCAAATTTTTTTTCCTTTGATACTATACCATGTATGCCTTTTATATTAGATATAAAAACACCCAAAAAGATAAAGAAAGAATAAGCACATTTCAATATATTTGCCCCTCATCTTTTTTCTTTTCAAAATAAAATCTAACCCTTTTAGTTACATGGTACAAATCCAACTCCAAAAAGAGAATTGGAATTGGTAAACCAACCCCTCTTATTTTCTTTTTGCTCCAAACAATCAATTTCGCTTACACTAGGTTGGATTGATAGAAATCCGCAAATTTGGAAAGTAAACCAATGAAATAGGTGAAAATGATGTGTTTAACAACTTAAATGAAGGGTGGAAATTGGTAAGGAAAATAGTGGAAATATTTCCACTATATACCACTTCTTTTATCTATAAAATTAGAGAGAAATGAATAGATACGAATGAAAATGTAAGATAATTACAAAAATTGTCCTTCATAATAACATTTACTAATAAAAAAGTGGGGGTAAATCTTTTACCATACTAACTCCATTTCCCATCATTTTCTTTTCTAAAACAAACCAAATAAAGGTTCCATTTTCTTCATATATTACCAAACAAAAAATAAAAATTACACTTTATTTCATTTCTACTCTTCTCTCTCTCTTCCCTCCCCATTAGGCATTATCCTCTCTTTCTTGCTAGGAAAATTCCTTCAACCTTTTATTAAAATTCAAAGCAATCCTTTTATCTCTTCATCTTGATTGTTTTCTATGAATTTAACCAAGCCCTAATAGAACGATTTTTGATGAATTTTGGGGTAATTATGGTTATGTAGAAGATGACTCATGCAAGGGTTGGTAAGTGTTTTTCCACTCTTAATTGTAAGGATCTTATAAGATTCACAAACTAGAGCTTATATTCTTGAATGAATCTATGAGGGTTGCAAAGAACTTATGGCACTTGCTTGTGTGTGGAAAATTCTTGCAATTGTATTAGAGACATTAAAAAATGTATGGTTGCTTTGGTCTTTCTTGTAAATCATATGGTTTGATGATCATTGCAAAAATTAAGATTTGATTCAATTTGGTTGAAGTGTTTAATCATAGTTTGTGTGGTACGGTTGCAATTGATGCTTAATTACATGCAATATACGTACTATCAATCTTAGATAAGTCTTGACCTTATGAAACTTGGAGGGATGATCTTAGAGAAAGGCATGGGAGGAGGAATAGATAAGCTCAATTTCTCGTGATGTATGCATGTGACAGTTGTCACGGTCTGAAGCGGCAAAATCATAATAGTTCCTCTGTGCAAACCATTTTAGAATAGAAACCAGCCTTATAATTGCTATCCTAGAGTTGATCTATGAAGAAAACTAGGCTAAACTCAAGAGGGGAGGGAGTGAATTGAGTTTTAAGGACAAATTGCAATTCTTTTCGAAATTAAGCACTAAAAGTAACGATGAGCATAATCAAGATAATGCTAAAACAACAATAAGTACGGATATTAAAAGAGATATGAACAAAGAAGATCAAGCTTGGATTTAACATGGAGTTCAGACCGCCCCCTACTCTCCGTAGACACACAATACCTCCAATTGATGACTTCACACCACTTTATTAATTTCTCAATCCAAACTCTAAGAGCTACATAACCACAAGCTTGATTATATAAGTTTCTCACTCACAATTCTCAACATAAATCACAATCTTAACTCATAACACAAAACCTAATCTCAAGAATTATTAGTGTAGAGCTTTTAACTCTCAATACTTCGCAACCAATAGCTCATAAACACTATACTTCAAATCTCTCTAAATATTAGCAATTTACGGTATAAGAGACAATAAGAATATAAGAGAATGTTGAAATATGGCAATAAAGGATCAACTCTATCTTGTCCTTGGCCGGGTTGTTGAGCATTTATATGATCCCATTCAATCATTTCCGTTGCAATGTATTAGATGCTCCAACGACTAGTTAAATCAGACTTATCGACATGCCGGTATCTTATACTTATCGGTAAGTCAGTAACAAAATATACTACCAGCAAGCCGATTCCTTGATTAGAAGCAATTTCATCTCCTTATTTAGGCCACTTTACCGTCAAACTAATAGTGCTTTGGAACTGTCAACCTGATAAGTCAAATATCTCCTAAAAATACTTTTCACAACCAACAAACAACTATACTTTGCAATCTAATTCCAAGATAATTTGATCACCACTTGAAGGATTAAATTTCTTGTGGAAATAATTAATATAATTAATTATTAAGCAAATTAATCGATCTTATTTAATTAACTCAATATAATCAAATAATACTTAGTTTAATTATCTACTTGTTTTGTTCTCTTCAAAAACATGTTTAGATATATACTTTTTGTTTTATTCTTATCAAAATCAATATATTTAATTATATACTTTTTGTTTTGTTTTCACCAAAATTAAATAATGAACCCTAGGTTCAATAATCTATACAAGGTGTCCATGACAAACCTGCTTTGAAATAAATAATTCGTAGATCAAAATGTTATTTACTTATGAATTTAAGAAAAATACATATTTACATTAAAATAATCGGAGTATATTTATAAGATTTGGCAACCTAACATAATTTACTTGAGTAATTCGTAAATTAATACTAAAAGTTTAAAAGATAAATCTAAACTTGAGAGTCTATTCAGTCTTCAGTTTGTATCCTTACTCTCCCCAAGGTCTAGTAGTTGTTAGCTTTAGGGTAATTATAGGTCGTTTCATCACTAGTACTTGCAACAACATCTATAGGGATATTGGCAACCACAATTCAGTAAGTTGGGACGGAAACTTAAAACTATACAGCAAACATAAATAAAGTTATCAACCAAATTAATTAAACGCAATGCATGTTCAAATAAATGTCATCACACGACATTGTTCAGCTTGTCATGAGATTAGAAAAATTATATCCGCTCTAATTCGAGTTAAGGAGTTTTCATTAATGTAACAACTTACGACCAAACCGTTCTTATGCAATGGAGCTACCGCTCATCTTGCGACTACCTTCAAATCATTGACTTTACCCTTATCATGACCTCTTCACTTGTTACTTAGTTTAACGAAAGATAAAAAATGGATCGATTATGCTATTCAACGCTATCTCTTTCAAAGAGGTTGCTATTTAGCTAGAGAACCCTAAGTTTCCCCTAGTGGATTACAATGCAAGTTCAATTTATGTTTACAAATCATATATTTAATTAAATCCAGTTTAAGATATTTAGTCATTTCTAACAAGTATAATTTTAAGCCTCTGAGTATTACAATTTAATACTCTGAAATACAATAACGTATTAATCCACGTATTATTCCTAACCTATCTGAACTCCTTACTTGCTTACTCAAAATGCGTCTTGTACTAGTTATCGCAAAAAAAAAAACCCTATAATATAAATATTGTTTTAGTTTTTCACATAACTACTATAGGTTAGTTTTTATCCTATAATGTTTATTGTTATTTTTTGTTTAGAGTTTAACGTACCTAATTATCCAAGTTTTCAAGTCTTTCACAATTATTCTTGATTCAGATTAAGTTCGGGTTTAGTTTTTGATTTCTAAATGAAGTTTTTAATTCAGTTTTTAATTCAGTTTTCGATTAGGGATTTTATATTTAAACCTAAGGAATTCATTTCAACCCATAATGTGAAATTAATCACATTATTTTTGGATAACCTAAATATCATACTTAGCTCCTAACCAGTATTTTAATTATATAGTATACCTCATATCTTAATTTAATTATCAAATTTATTTTCGATATGAGAAAATTTTCCATTTTTCATATAAACACCTAAATTTAAGTTTCCTACTAGATTTATTACATATTTTTATTATTATTAAAATATCAATTTTATTCTAATATTTTCTTACTCGTTTATTTCTTATATTTATATATTATATATTATCACCTAATATATCCATAACATACACATCTAACATTCCTATCATCTCAAATATCATTCCTCAACATTAACTAACACCTCAAAATATCTAAATTTACCCCAAGTCAGATTTTGCACCTAACTATCCTAAATTATAAAATTAACTTAAAATTTGCTGTTTTTATCTATTACATATTGATTACATAATACCCTAATAATTACATCTAACACTCTAAATGCTTCAAATAGCATACTCCATTAGATTTCAACATTCTAAAACATATAATTATGTACTAAATCAGTAATTATCTATTTAATTACCTAATTAACCCAAATTTACTCATTTTATACTTCATTTTAAGGCTTAAAAATTATCTAAAAATTTCAAAAATTAATTTTTGAAAAAGGACTTCGTGACACTATTCTATATCACCTAAGTAGTTTATACAAAAATTTTGAGCCTAAAACTATACTCATAAACCTATTTATTTCTAATCCGAAACATGCTCGGTTTTGCATTATTTCCTAAGCATCCTATATTTACAATTATAATTAAACCTAATCACTATTTTTCCCTAAATCTACATATAATAAAACATCATAATAATTAAATTCATAATTTTCTAAATATACTTAATAATTTTTGCAAAATCGACTGAAAAATAGGACTCACTAGTTTCTTGGGCTTTCGGTCATCAACACCGATCTAGGGTATGTTAGCCAATCTAGATGGTTGATTTGGAGTGGGGTGGTGGTGGTGGTTCTATTCTAGGTGGTGGCGATGTATGGGTTCAGCCTAATTGCTCTTACTGTACAAATTTCTTTGAAATTTTTATAAAACTCTAATTTCTCTCAAATTTTCGGTGCTCCCTACTTTTTTACAACTCCTAATAGACCAAATGAGCTCCTGTAAAAATTAGGCTATTTATAAAGCTATAAAGGAATTTTAATGCATTAATTAGACAAGACAATTATCTTATCTCTTCTTCTTTTTTTTTTTACTTTCTATTTGTTGTATTTTAATTTGTTCAATTTTGTTTCTCTATTTCCGAGCTGGCATGCCTCAAATCTATATCATTCTTCATTTTTCTTGATTTTTTCTTAATTAATTATGAATTTTCTTTAATTAATTAACTTTATTTTGACATATTTCACATATTTTAAGTAATTTCGCGTATTTCTACTTATATTAAATTCATATATGATATAAATAAATATTCCTAAATATTAGTTATGTTATTTCATGATTCTTAGTATACATATAATTTATCAGAATTCATTCTAAGTGTTTCCAACAAATAACGAACAATTTTCATAAAATTAAATATTATATTAATTAATTATTTTATTACTTATTTTCCTAAATTCAAACTTATGAGATCATTTTTACTAATAATCCTAATTTCATTGTAAAATTTAGGCTGGATCGGGTAATTTGCTCAATTGTCCTAAATTCTATAAACCGAACTCCGAATAATTAATTGCAAGGCTTACAACAATGAATCTAATTCCGTGTTCTTAGGCATCCTTGATCCATTCTTCATAAGATAATTGATTTGATCTTTAGTAGTTCCATTTTGACAAAGTAAGGATGTTTTTGCAAACCTTACCTATACTTTAGAAGTTGCAAATAAGGAGGAGAAAGCTCCTATATATAGATTTCAACCATTGATCTCGATTGTCGGACGAAGATCAAATGGATAAATTGGATAAGCTATTAATGACGATCATTGGAACACTTTTGATTATGGACGATTAAGATTAAAGCTTCCTTAACCTTATGGACAATGGGCTTTAGGCTTTGGGCTTGGAATAAGCTTAGACCATAACATAAGTCTTCCAAAGGCTTAGCCTATCTTTTAACATAAGTCTTCCAAAGGCCTATTAAGGCCAAATGAGGCCCAAATGGACTCTGAAAGACATTTTTTAATATAGTTTTCATGCGCGAGATAATCCAATAAGGCAAAGAACTGAAAAACCAGTTAAGCAATCCTTATTCTAAACTTACTAAGCTAAGTCTCCCTAAGATATCCGTAATCGAACGTAATTTCCTAAACTCTATCACTAATCCATCAATCCAGTCTATGACAATAAATTAGGACATAAGCCTAATTAAATTAGTCCTTTACATTTTGCCTCTAACCAAAAGTTTCTTTGATGAAGCCTAAAAGGTTTAGGGCATTGCATTAAATCTATTCCTTCAATTATTATGTAGCATGTGTTGACATCTAACCATTACTTTCATCATTCTGCTTCTTTGTAGAATTGGCTTCTTTTATTACTTGTTGATAAGTTATAGTAGAGTAGCTTGCTATTTACGTTGCTAATGTAGTATTTGCCTCTTAGTATGAGATATTATAGCTCTTTTGCTATCCTTAGTGTAGTAGGTTGCACTTATGTAACATGACGCTAATGATTCAAAGCGTCTCAATGATTTATTTGTCCATGAGCTTCCATAGAAAGAAATAGAAGATCTTCTGACATAGAAGATCTTCTGACCAATTCCGTAGCTTGAAGATTTATCTTGATGAATGTTAGATGATGCATTTGTTGTATCTTTTGTATTGCTTCTACTTTTGGACCTTTCAATAAACTAGTTAGCTTTATAAATTATTCTGAAAATATTGTGAAGCTACATAATAACTTGTCTTAAGCTTGATCAAACTTCAACAAAATGATTTTTGTTTCAACAACCATTGTTATGATGTGCCTTAACTTTAATAGAGTGTTGTGCATCTGTCTCCTTATAAGATTTCTAGGAGTTATGTTATGCTATGCTAGTATAGCTTAAACTGTGGGAGCAATGACCCTAATGGTACAATATGTGGGTAATCTTATAATTTTGCACCGAGCTTTCATAAAATAATTTTGGCTTAATATCCTTCATAAGACTTCCACTAAACTTGTAAATAAGATCTCTCTCTCTCTCTCTCTCTTAACATTTTTTTTCTTCTTCTTCTTCTTACTTAATTATTTTATTATTCATGACAATTAAGTAACCACATTCTTGAATGTAGGCTCAAGTCATCTTAAGCTGATAAAAGGCTTAGCCTTTTTTTCTTATGTCAAAGAGGCCATCTTCTAATATGTCTTCTAAAGTTCTATTAAGGCTAAATAAGGCCCATATAGACTTTGAAAGACCCTTTTGAGTCTACTTTTTATGCACGAGATAATTAAGGCCAAGAATAGAAAAGTCAGTCTAGTTAGACCTAATTTCCTTGTCATTAACCCATTAAGTAGTCCATGACATTAAATTTAGCCAATAGCCTTATTATTGAAATAATGCTCTACAAAGTTTTGATAGACAATAGATTTAATGTCATATGGATTAGAAATTTAACGTGTCTATAAATCCAAATTATCTAGATTCAAGTTTTTCAAGGTTATATGATATTTGAATCTTGAAATTGTAATTGTACAAAATGAGATGGATAGTTAATTAGGGGAAGAATATAATTTAAGGTTCATTTGGAATGGAATTTCAAAGTTGGGCTTAGTCTAGCGTAAACCTTCGCTTATTGGGGTATGTCACCAAGGTTGGTCAATTGACAACTACCTAAGGTCGATTATGAACGATCTCTATCTAGCCTTTTTAAGTCCTAAGTTGGTCAGCATATTCTTTAAAGAGCCCCAAATAACCTTTTAAGTCCTACGCATCTAATTAAGTTAAATATCAATCTTTAGATGTAGGATCACCAATACATAGTTTGATTAGGCATTTGATAATTTTGGTATGTGTTTATCTATATTATTAAGAAAATATAAGGAATTTTGGATTTCACACCCTCTTTGTCTATTAAAATGATGTATATGTCCTTTAATACTATATCTAAATATATTGAAACAAACCAAGAAGAATTTTAACAAAAGTTCTTTTTGGAATTTAGCTAAAGGGTTCTGTTATCATGCTTGTTTAGAGTAAACACTATCACTCCGTTATCATTACTTTATATATCTTTTATCTTTTGTAATATTATAGTTAGAGATAGATATTTTGTGTCATTACTCTTTTAATAATTTTCATCTATTATATTAAGCTAAAATATCATGTTTGGTTACATATTTTATAGTCACCTTATAATAATATCTGCTAGATGCCCTGTATAGTCAAATATAGTTACTCTAATTCCTTTGATTATATCATTTGTGGGGTGGCAAAATAAGAGAAAGTTATAGGTTATGATCAATATAATTTATTTCTCATATGTGGTATTGAAAGGGGTAGAGATAAATATAGGAAAAATATGAGACTTTGTCTTATCCTCATGAAAAATTGGAAGATGATGTAATAATTTTAAAATGAAAAAAGTGTAGAAACAGATTTGTGGTTTTGTCTTAATTTAGTAGTTTTGACCGAAATAATATGTTTATAAATTTTTGTCCAAAATGTTGTTATGGAGCATAGCTCAAGTTTTCAAGATGCATACTTTAAAAGAAGCTATATAATCTACCGCAATCATGGATAGCGAACACCATTAGGAAAAAAAATAAAAGGAAATTATACATTGTTAAAAGAAAGCATATATTAGACGATACGAGAATAGTATATACTATTAAGTTTTTTAAGTTGGTTTTAACATAACAAAATATGTATGAAGTTAAGTGTTAACAGAAAGATACAAACATACATAAAGACAATATCAGAAAGCACAAAATGCAAATAAGAAAACTGCTAAAATTTAAAAGCAGACTTATAAACTTTTCGAAAGAAGTCAGAAACATAATTATTATCCCGTAACATGTTTATTTTACAGGTCAATACCTGATTGCATTACATGGAAGCAGTATTGAAAAGCACAGAATGCAAATAAAGAAAACTATGAGAACATAGAAGCATACTTATAAACTTGCTAAAAGAAGTCAAAAACATAATTATTATTACATAACATGTTTATTTTGTAGGTCAAAGCCTGACTACATTAGAAGAAGAGAAAGATAGAAGCATACATGGAAGTGGTATTTTGCATATAATGCAAATAAAAAAATATATTAAAGCATAGAAGTAGACTTAGAAGCTTAGTGGAACAAGTCAGAAATACCATTTTTATAACATAACATGTTTACGTTGCAAGTTAAAGCCCAATTCCTTTACTCGAATATATTTGGATAATATGTTTGACTTCGTTTCACTGTAAGTTGGATTAATTTTTCTGAGATTAAATTATATTATGCGTGACTTTGTTTCACTATAAGTTGGATTAATTTTTTTGAGATTAAATTATATTAAGCATGGAATAAAGTTATGGATATTTAAACAGATAAATTTAGCGAGTTAGATATCTTATTAGAATATTTTATTAGTGGATTAAGTCATGAAGATTATCCAGAATTAACGTGATTATTTCATGGCATCAAATGAGATCAATTCAAGGTTATTTTATTCCAACTTGTGATATCTCGAGAGATTTTTATTTACACATCTTCGACAGCGTGACAAGTGTGTTCATCATCGAGCAATGTGTCAACGAGGAAGCACTTTTAGTTCAACCTACAGGTTAATCAAGAGCAAATCATTTTCTTCAAGTCGCAACGTGCCAAGTAATCGAATCTCATCACCCCCAAGTTATTCTACAGAGCACTTGTTTATGTCTCCAACGAGTTCAGTTTTTGGGTTTATTTTATCCATGCGAAGACTCCAGTAGTTAACCAGCTTATGAAGTCCATCTGAATATTAATGTGGACATGATTATGGGCCAACATAAACTTGTGCAATCATCGATTTCGAATCGTAAATTAATCGATTAATGATCGAGCCGAATCGTTTTAGCGAGTTGCTGTTAATGGTCATTTTGACTAGCCCCCACCTCCCTTATACCCATACCCTCTTATCTCCTATTAAATTTGTATTTGTAAATTCAACTTTTCACGCATATGTCGAAAATTTTAAATTTGTAAATATAAATTTGACTTTTGGTATAGGTGCCTCAAATTTTAAATTTACAGTTGCAATGCTAAACTACTTAAAATTTTAAATTTCAAAATTTAAACGATGTATTTATACATTTCTTGATTCTTATAAATAACAACTTTAGACCTAATAGCAATACTTACTATACAAACTAATTAAATCTCTCCAACTCTAACCATTTTACTTTTAAATTTTTTTCAATTGCGAAAACATTGGTAGAAATGTTTCCTTCTACTAATCACCAATTTATGTATGTAATTCTCCACCCCACTGTACAAAATAATTTACATTAAATAACGCTGATATACACATACCTATTATATAATTTCCATTTTATTTTATCTTACATATTATTTTTGTCTTTTACTCATAAATCTTTGTTGTAATAAGTGAGAGAAAAAAATATTTGCACAAATGAAAAGATTTTTGCATCGTACCTTCTCTAGTAAAAAACATAGTTCATCATCTAGTGGTAATAGTAAGGGTAGGGACATTATAATTTCCAATATGTCGTCTGTGCCACAACTGTTTGAGGACATTCAGGCATACCCGAATAACGAGTATGACCTGAATGAGTAGAGGACATACGATATGGTTGAGAACGTGGAAGAAAAACTTACACCACCTTTGGGCTTCAATGTAAAATCTCGTCGCACGAGTAATCACAACACACCACCTTTTAGCTTTGACATTGAACATCAATGCATAAGTTACCAGGGCATGCCACCTCCTGGTTTTGAACCTCCACGCATCAATGTCCCTGAATGTCATGTTAGATTCGAACCTCCTCGTATGAGCATCTCTGCACAACCCATACGATTTGAACCCCTACGAATGAGTTTCCCTACAAGCATATTCGAGGATAAGGAGGATGACATAGAAATTATTCTCGAAACAAAGAGTCACATATGGGAAAATATGAGCCCAGCAATTTGAGACCATCTGGCTTAGGTAAGCCCCTAAACCCAATAAGTCTAATATTTTTATTACTCATTTCCGTAAAGATATAAACGAAAGAGAGAACTCAAGAGCATTCTGCAACTACTGCAACAAGAGTTACTCATGGAAAACGGGAGAGGGATATGGTACCCTTAACATGCACTTAAGGTCGAAGCATCCTGAGGAAGTGGGAATAGATAGAACACAATAACAGATTGCTCGAAGCAGTGGTTCATCCGAACAAATACTAATGAGGTATGATGAAGAGAGACATAAATATAACTTGGCACAGTACCTAGTGAACATACACCTCTCATTCAATGTGCGGCAAATTCGATATGAACAGGAGACGTTTAACCCCAGCTCGCGATAGCTTAGCTGCAAAACGATAACTTGAGCCATATATGAGCTTTACCATAAAGGTAAGAGGGAGCTTGCGAATAGGTTTACTTCCCTCGATACGCAAGTATCCATATGTGCATACATAAGGATAGATTCTTTTCATAATAATTCTTATATGGGTGTTATTGTTTATTGGGTAAATGATGATCGGTAACTTAATAAACGATTATTGGCTTTAAGGATATTTAACAATCAACACATGGCACAAAATATTTATAAAATTATTAGAGAAAACCTAAATGAGTACGGATTAATGAGGAAAATTTTTTCTATTGGTTTTGATAATACAACTGCTAATACTACATCAATATCTGATTTGCAAAATTACTGTCGACTAATGTTGAGGGGGATTTTTTTCCACATACGTTATGCATGTCATATTCTTAACTTGTGTGTCAAAGATGGCATTGCAACTTTGCACGACAATATAGTTTTAATCAAGAATATTGTCAAGACAATAACAGACAGGCTGTCTCTTTACAAAAAGTAGAGGAACTTTTGCATTGAGCGTAGGAAGAGGCTTCGGAAGTTTAAGATGGATATACAACATTGCTGGAACTCGACTTATGAGTTGTTGCATAGCACAATTTCTTACAGCGAACTACTATGTGATTTCGCAATGTACAACATGTAGAGAGTTAACATTTTTCCTAGTAACTAGGATATTTGTATCAAATTACTTGAAGTTTTGAAAGTTTTTCATGATGCTACTAAAACTTTTTCACAAGTTTATAGGCCTAGTGTTTACTTATTTGTTATGTCATTCGTCGGTATGCTTAGTATGCTACTTAGGCCAGTGAGGACTTAAACCTGCATGTATGCGTATACAATATGACTTTGAAGTGATTAACTTATTATAAAGAAATTCCTCTATTTATCTCGTAGCAACTATTCTAGACTCTCGTTGTAAAGCGGAATTATTACTAATGTATTTTAAAACTTATTATGGTTACATTCAAGATTTAACGGATTCTCAAAACATATACAGCTTGGAAGCACAATAAAAAGTGTAGGCAGCGACGATCGATATGGAGGAGATGCTCAACTATTATCAAAGTCAATACAATGGTCAGTCATCAATCTCTCTTTCGCCACCCACCAAGGAACGGCATTACTCTTTTTTAGGTGAGCAGTTACTAGTGAAAAAATTAAAGAGGCAATGGTCTAGTAGTCCAATGTCTGAAATGCAACACTACACTAATACAAATTTTGAGTTTTTAGAAAACATCTTCATTAAGGACTTCGATATTTTAGAGTGGTGACAAAGGCATAGAAGGAACTACCTACTGCTATCTCGTATTGTCCGTGAAGTACTCGCTACTCCAGCTTCAACGGTCGTCGTTGAGCAAGTGTTTAATACAGAAGGCCTGATCGTCGACAAATGCTAAGCCTCCTTATCTGTTGTTAGTGTTGAGACAAACACTTGTACAAAAGATTGGTATAAGGCGACTTGTAGACAATAAGAACCATGCACGGTATGTATAGGAGCTTAGTTATTACTAAAACTTACCATAGCAAATCTAACTAAAATGGGTCCTTCAAAATATCAAAGAAAATTAGTGAGAAATGGTCTGCAAGCGAACAAGAGTAGCTGATGTGAAGCTGCTCAAAAGACGTAACTCACTAACGAACACAACACGACTTAACACCTTACTCGGTATGACGTACAAGTCGAAGTCAAGGTCTACCTACCACTAATCCTAAGCTACCTGGCAAGATTAGATAAAAGTGTATAAAAGATGGACTTGGAGAGATTGTCTCACAAGAATAGAATATTTAGTCTCAAAATCTGTAAGTTATCTTCAGCTTATAAGAGAAAGGGACTATTTATAGTACGTTCCTAGGACAACATTACAAATAAAGAAATTATAAGAAAGTATATACAAAAAGGGAATTCCTAATACATACGAAAAGGGTCAAAAGGATAAAAGACAAAAATGGAAAAGTGGTATATTGTCAGACGAAGTGGACAGGTAACGGTGTAACATTAGTCCTGTAAGAATATTCTCTAAACACAGCAGGCGAGAGGAATCAAGATGTTATGGCAATAAAGGAGTTAGGATGAGAGAGATGGTAGCATGCCAAGAGAAAACTACTCGACCGGTTAGTGAATCTCTTGTCACTCGGCAAGAACCTTTAGGCAGCAGCTAGTCGAATTACTCAGCATAAGGTCCTTGGTAAGGGAATGGTTGGCATCATCACTATCGAGAGCATAGATCATAGTATGATAATGTGGGGAGCTTAAGGAGTTCAGTCACCTTCTTTCGGTGTAAACTTTTTTGTCATCAGCAAGTTACCAATAGAGAATTCTTCAGGTAAGGGATTGGAGTCCTCAGAGCTGTGTGCGAGTAATGGGATCGCTGGTCAGTAGTTCATCAGTTCCACGGGGTTGCTGAAGATTTTCCCTCAAATCTTGGTCTTCGTTATTATCAGGCACATAGGGAGTCAAATTGGCGACGTTGAAGGAGGTAAACACGTTGAAACCTTCGGGTAAATTAATCTCATAGGCGTTACTATTAATGCGCCTTAAGATCCTATAAGGTCTATCTATTCTGGGAGATAGTTTGTTTGCCCTTGTGTTAGGGAAGCGTTTCTTGCTAAGATAAACCCAGACAAGGTCCCTAGGGGTATAAACGACTCGCCTCCTTCCTCGGTTTCCTACTTCCTTCTATCAGGCTACAGTTTTAGCCAATTGCTCGGCAATCTTCCGATGTAACCTTTGGAACTCCTTGACACACTGTAGATCGGATTGAATTTTGTAGTCGTGCTGTTAATTAAATCCAAGGGTAGGTTTGGGTTAAGTTCATAAACAACCTCAAATGGTAATGTTTCAGTTGAGTTGTGAGTTAAGCGATTGTAGGCAAATTCAATGATGAGAAAGCATAAATCCCAGTTACGAGAGTTCTTTTCAACAATGATGCGCAAGAAATTACCAATGGTTCTGTTAACTATTTCGATTTGGCCATTTATCTGGGGGTAGCAAGAGGTATTAAAAAGGAGCTTAGTGCCGAGTTTCCTCCATAAGGTCTTCCAAAAGAAGCTTGTGAATTTCAAAATATGGTCCGACATAATACTTCTCCGTACTCTATGTAGTCGTACAATTTCTTATAAAAAGAGGTTAACGATTAATAAATTATCATTAATTCTATGGCAGGGAATGAAATGACTTATCTTGTTGAACCGATCGACCACCATGATGATTGAATCATGTCTTCTTAGTGTGTGGGGAAGGCCGAGCATGAAATCCATGCTTAGATCGGTTTACGACCGTTCAGGAATTGGTATGGATGTATATTCTTCATAAGGCTCTCTTTTCCCTTTTGCATACTTACATACCTTACACCTTTCAATTATTCGGTACACATCCTTCATCATCCCAGGCCAATAAAAGTATTCCTTCAATATCTCAATCGTTCTCTTTTCCCCAAAATGGCCAGCCAAACCCCCAGCATAAGCCTCTCGAACCAGTAGCTTCCTTGCTAGACCACTTAGCACACAAATTTGCTTACCCTTCATTAAGAATCCCTCGCTCAAGTAAAACCCTTCCGCAACTCCTCTAGCACTATACTTGGCTACCAAGGGTCCAAAATGTAAGTTATGCTCATACTAATCAAGTAAAGTGTCAAATGTGAGCACCATAGCTTGCAACGTTGTAATGAGGGTATGACAAAGAGAAAATGTATCAGCCATTGTATTGGTGCTTCCCTTCTTATATTTAATGACATAACAAAAGGTCTTCAAGAACTCGACCCACTTGGTGTGACGTTGAGAAAGTTTCTGTTGCCCATGAAGATGCTTAAGAGATTCATGATCCGAATAGATGATGAATTCTCTTGGAAACAACTAATGTTACTAGTTTTGGAGTTTTTGGACAAGGGCATAGAATTCCTTGTCATAAGCTGAGTAATTCAAGGTAGCACTTCAGAGTTTTTTGCTGAGGTAGGCAATGGGTCGACGCTCTTACATAAGGCAACACCAATACCGACATCGGACGCATCACATTTAACCTCAAAAACCTTCTTGAAATGTGGCAAAGTGAGTATTAGAGCAGACGTCAATTTAGTCTTCACGTCTTCAAAACTCCTCTAAGCCCTTTCTGTCCATCTAAACTCAACGTTCTTCTCGATCAATTCAGTCAATGGTGCAGTTATGGAGCTGAAGTTCTGGATAAATCTTCAATAGAACAAGGCTAGGCCATGAAAGCTTCTAACTTCGGCAGTACTAGTCGGCATAGGCAACTCATTAATAGCTCTGACTTTTTCCTCATCAACTCAAACTCCATTCCTTGAAATGACATATCCAAGGAACACAACCTTGATTTGACAAAAAACGCATTTCTTCAGGTTGCCAAATAATTTCTCGATGCGGAGTATGTTAAACACCAATCTCAAATGTTTAAATGAGGAGGTCAACACTGTAGACTAGAATATCATCAAAATAAACCATAACACATTTGCCGATCAACGATCTTAGTGCATGGTTCATCAGCTACATAAAATGTACTCAGCGCATTAGTTAATCCAAATGGCATCACCAACCATTGAAACAGACCATCTCTTATCTTGAAAGCCGTCTTTTATTTATCCCTAAGTCTCATCCATATCTGGTGGTAGCCACTCTTTAGGTTAATCTTAGAAAAGATGCAAGCAACGTATAAATCATCAAGCATATCATCAATCCATAGGATTGGGTAACAGTATTTGATAGTGATCTTATTGATAGCTCGATTATCAATGCACATTCGCTATGTTCCATCCTTTTTCAGCATGAGTACAACGGGTATAGCATAAGGACTTATGCTCTCATGGACATATCCGCGATCTACTAACTCGTTTACCTACTTCTTCAGTTCAGCTGCTTGCTCTAGATTGAGCCTGTAAGTAAGTCAGTTTGGTAAGGTAGCCCCTGCTTGAAGGTCAATGCAATGCTCAATTCCTCTCAAGGGAGGTAAACCTTTCGGCATCTTGTCAAGGAAGAGGTTAGCAAATTCCTAAAGTAGCTGCTGCACTTCGGTAATTAAGTTCGCGGCTTCTCTAACCTCTAAGAATCTCTTCACTAAAAGAAGCACATAGTCTTTGGCCTTGATTTCTCATGCAAATTGAGCTCAGGAAATCACCAAGGACTTCTACTGTAGAGATCTAGCAACATTTTCTTGGGCTTCTTGCACTTCCTTAGGACTCATAGGTGTCGATATAATTTTCTTCCCGTCCTTTTGAAACATGTAGGTGTTTCTATACTCATCACGTAACACTCTCAAGTCAAATAGCCATAATCGACTGAGTAATATGTGAGATATACACATGGGAAAGACATCACATAACACCTCATCCCTGTAGCTATTACCAATGGTAATCGGCACTCTAACTTACTCAGAGATGTGTAGTCCTCCTTTCTCATTCAGCCAATGAATCTTATACGGCTTAAGGTGTGGAAGAGTTGACAATTTCATGGCCTTAACGACCCCTTGCGCAATGACGTTGGCACAGCTCCCTCCATCAATGATCACGGCGCATAGCTTGCCATTCACTTGGTAATTCATATGAAAGAGATTCTCTCTTTGCTCATTTTCGTTAGCCACAAAAGTACTGAGAGATCATCGAACAACAAAGCAATATTTGACTTTACCATCAGGAGGTATCTTAACATCCGGGTCTTTCGGAAATTCCTCTAGCATCTAATCAGTTGCCACTTATTCCTCTTCTTCACTCACACTTTCTACTTCAAATTGGGGCTTATCTCCCTTTATGGTCATAACTCGGCGATTCAGACATTGACTAGCCACATGTCCAAAGCCAAGGAATTTAAAACATTTGATTTCTTGAGTTTTCCTCCATGAACTCTAACCCTGGTCTCTTCGGTCTTACTCTTGCCTCAACCCTCATTTGGTCAGCTCGGTATGTGTCCCTGGCGTTCCTCCTCAAAACTATTTGATACTCTATCATTCATTGGTCGGCTTGGCAAGCCACTCCTATTCAATATTTTGGAGGACCCATTTTTGTCAAATTTACCATAGTAAGTCCTAGTAATAATTAAGCTCCTAAGCATACCATATAATTTTCTACTATCAGAGCTTGAGGTTGGTCCTCGTCACTTGGCAAGAATCTCTAGGTAGCAGCTGGTTGGATTACTTAGCACAGGGTTCTCAACAAAGGAATGATCGGTATGGTCACTACCGAGAGCATAGATCATAATATGACAAAGCAGGGAGCTTAAGGAGTTTAGCTACCTTTTTTCAATGTAAACTTTTTTATCATCAGTAGGTTGCCGAGAGAGAATTTTTCAGGTAAGGAATTAGAGTCCTCGAAGCCATGCACGAGCAATGGAACCATTGGTCAGCAATTCATCAATGTAGGACATTAAGCAAGGAGGATGATTACTTCAGTGATTAGAACCGATCTAATGAAAGCCCAAGTTCACCTGTGGATTCCACTCCTACTCATAAACATGAACAGTTACCTTAAGATGATATATAGTAAGTTTTCTTATCATCTTTTACGAAAAAGTTTTATTACGTAGAAATTTTTTTTTTCTTAATTGTCCAAAAAAACTACATGGCATGATTTTCCCAAAAGTGTTGATATAGCATTAGGTTTTTTCAAACTATGACCGACTAAAATTATTTTCCTTCAGAAAATTTAACTTGGATAGTCACGTACATTTGGATGCTTTTCTGAAAATGTAAAATTGATCAACAAACTAAAGATTTTCTAAAAATCCAAACTAAACTATAACGGTCTGATTTTGATTAGCGCATACGAAGGTACCTTCTGAGCGACTGTAAAATATTGTAAAAAATATTTTTCCTCTAATCATTTTACTCTACTAGATCAGATTAAGACATTAGGTATTTATATTGTAAGAGACTTTTCTATATTTTTTTTTTCTGTTTTTAATATATATTTTATGACAGATTGAAGAAAAAAAAAATGATTGAAGGATCAATAAGGAAAAAAAGGAAAAGAAATTATATAAAAGCTTGAAAGAGAAAAAAAAAAAAAACGATTTAAGGACCATGAATTGACGGGTCACATGAACCGACCTTAAACCGTCGATTCATGGATCGATTAACATAACTATGACCTGTATGAACTGTCAAACCACCACCAAGTCTAAGTTAACATATTTCTTACGGGAAGCAAGGTTTGTAACATGAGAAATTTACTTCGTCATCAATCTTACATGTGACAGCCAAGTATGTTAAGGTGGAGATAAGCTCAAGTTCTTATCCACGTGCTAAGGATCAATCAAAACTCGGTGCAGTTTGTTTTAAATGCCATCAGCTATTCAACGTGATCAAAGGAAAATATATGGGATATAATTTTCAAACTTAAATATGGATTTAAAGCTGATAAAAAGATATTTATGGTATTCTATTTTCAAAATATGTGCTAATGATATATATAATTATGTAAGAAGCTTGGAGATGCTATTTTGGAGAATTTGGTGAAGATTATCGTGGGAAAAATAAGGAGTTTAAATTTGGACGAATTTTAAACTAAAAAATAAGACGCAAGAGATATCGTCTAGGTTCAATTCAAATATTTCAAATATAAATTCGCACGTATTGTGGAAGATTTTCACCAAGTATCTATAAAAATACAAGTTGCATTAAAAAGAGATATATCCATCTCAATGGACAAAATTATATATACAAGGCGAAATATTAGGAAACTACTATTGGATTTGTGCAAGTATTAAAGCATCCACTGGAGAGAAAAAAAAAAAAGAGAGAGATAAGCGCCAATAGCGATTAACAATTCTTAAGATTGTCTTAAGCTAATATATTTTATTCATTATAACTTAGGAACTTGTTCAGGAAACAGAGAAGCTTCCCTGTGAAAAAAAAAAGAAAAAGACATCTTATTTATTTTTTGCACTTTTTATTTCTATTATTGTTTGCACAATTATTTGCTAAACTTTTGCCATAATCTAGTATAGTAATCAAAAGGGAACTTCTCGAAAAAAAAAATTAATATTTCAAATAAGCGATAAATTCACCACCCTCTTAATTGCGTTTTGGGACCGGCGTAAACTATTAGGTAATAATAATGAATAAAATGCCGAAGATAGCTCAAAATCAATGGTGCCATAAATATGGAAAAGCAAAATAAAATAAAAGAAAGTATTAAGTATTACCAAAATGTACATGAATATAATTTTTTTTTTTTTTATCAATTATATTACAACTTGAGGGAGGAAAATTTGAATCTTGTCCATCCCATAAAAGACTAATGCTCATATCACTAAATTAAAATGATTTTAGCAAGTGATTACAAAATTTAGATGTTTTATATTGAACATGAAGCCATTTACCAATGTAAAGCCAGGTACAAATGTACAATTTTAAGTAAAAGCTTAACAAAATCATTAATTATGTGTATAGAGTAACCATTAGATAAAGAGAGTGAAAGAGCTTTTAATGGAAATATAGGATCCATGGTGGCCTATTTTGAGCTCTGTGATTTTGTATTAACACTGAATTGCCTAATTCTGAGTAAAGTATTCATGGATGAATTAATCACCATAATGCCTCTTCAAGATATGGGATATATAGCCAGTTATTTTAGGAGCCAATGGAGAATAGTCATAGAGTAAATATACGTAAAAGCAAATCCTCGATCTTGAAATTTTGGTAAAAATTTAAATTTATATGGAAACATCTTGCTTGGGGATGCACAAAATTACTCAATTAATATTTCTTACGTTGTCTTTGTAGGCAAATGGAAACATTTTTATTGAAATAAATTAGCTGCGATTAGTTTTTTTTTTTTTTTTGTTCTACTGTTTTATTTCTTCTATTCTTTTTTTATGCATTTTCCGGACTGTTTATGCTTATTTCTTTTTTCCATTTTCAATTTGTTGGTAGTGCATTTGGTTTGATTTGCTATTTGTGGCATGTTCTAAATTCTATTAAATTTTTGCACACTTAATATAGGTGCATATCGTTTTATTGGAGAAAAAAAAAATTGTGTATCTAGTGGTGTACGTCGGGTCGATCCGACCCTAAACTACTAGATCATGGGCTCGACCACAGTTAAACCGTATTCTGAGCCGATTCGATCCTTAAATCGGTTTTTTATTAATATTTAATTTATTATTAATTTCTTTTTTTTAAATACATTAATAATTTCTAATAATATAATCTCCTTTCTCTTTTTTTAAGTATACTAATTCATTAATAATTTTTAATTTTTTTTATCAATTTCCAACTTAATGTGATTCCAATATTTTTACTTTTTTTCACTCAAATTTTATTTTTTTTCTTATATCCAAGTCCTTTATATTTAACAAGTTTTACAAAAAAAACTTACATTAATTGAAATTGAATTTTCCATTTATTCTTAACACATAATTAACTAATGATTAGTCATCTATTATTAGCTTAATAATATTGTTTTTAAAAAATCATCCTTTACTATTATAAATAAAGTAGCTTTGACGTATAATGATCTACTAGATATTATCCAATTTTTTTTTCGACTTAGTGGTGTTCTTTTTCTCTTTTTTTTTTTCTTTTTTTTAAGGGAGTAAATCAGTTAGGCTGATCTACCGGTTTAATGACAAGTTGGCTTGATAGTTCGTAACCTGCTGATTTGAGTGATTCTATCCCTTTGAACTACCTAGGCTTTTAAGGCCCAATGATTCAACCCAGTCAACCACGGGTCAGGCCAATTCAAAGCCTATCTAAATTGATTTCAAGCCAGTTCATAATTCGAAATCAATCCTTACTCAAGTTTATGTATATCTACTAATATTAGTATATTTAATTAATTAGTTCGAGATAGAGAAGAGCAACCTAGTTTTTTATTGGATGTGTTTTTTTAGGCTAATAATGTATGAACTTGAGTACATCAAAACCCAAATGTTTGTTGGATGAACTTAGCCAAGGCCAAACGATCCAAAGCTACCATTGATGGGAAGTGACGCCCACCGAATGGTAGCTGCGTCGTCCTTAGGGTGGCAAAAAATCTGAATGAAGTAGTAGATTAGGCGTTTCAGGTTGATGTTGGTAGGTTGCTGACTTGTGAGTTGTCAAGATACGGGCTAGTTTGGTTGAAGGAAGCGGTTGTCATGTCATTGTTTGATAATGACTCTAATGTTACGCAACTATGTATTTGACTTTAGGAGTGTCTTGGAGGTACCAACACCGTGGTTCTTGTATGGTGGAGTTTCATTACGTACTTTAAGTCGTATGGGGGAAAAATTGTGCTGCTTGCTTTTCTAATGTTTATTGCATTATAATCAAGTATGCATGTGAATTTGTGTTGGTCTTCACGCATTTGTACTTATAGTGATTACATATCGCGTTTCAGCTTACCCTTGGGGGATATGATTTTCATGTACAAGATACAAAAGTTTACTTCCAGGTTGACCTTAATTACGAGGACATATTGCATTGGATGGATATAATAAATAAGTTGAATTAGAATAGTTAAAAGTGTTAGCATCTGAGTTGTTTTGTATTTATAAAGATATAATTTATTATAAATGGAAGATTTTGATATGAGAATTAGAAGTATATGTTGTTGTATAATTTATGGATTTTGCTGGGCTCAAATTCTTTGCATACTGAGTATGTGGTGCACTGATTACGTCCTTTCGTTTCTAGACTATGAGTTATAACTATAGTAACTTTTAAAGTCAATTTATTAGAAAATTTAACCCATATTAACCAATTAAATATTAAATGTGTCAAGAAAACACCCAATGAATCAACCAAAAAAAAAAAAAAAAATTAATTACAACTACATATTTATGTAAAAGATTGATTTGATAGAGGAAAAATTCTTCAATATCATTAACTTTTGAGGGTTGTAATAGTATGTATTTTAAAAATTCAAAATCATTCTATAATTTTGATAGTTTTTAGAAGTCATTGTAATTTATTTTTGTTTAAAAGATTAACAAGATTTTAAAGAAAATAATAAGAAATAATAAATATAAAACCCAAGCCATTACATCACTTCGAGTTGGAATGTGAAATAGAGCTGAAATTTTAAGCTCTTACTTGCTCTAACAAAAACTGAGTACAAGGATATGTTTCGTATCTTAATTTTAATAAGTGTTTTTGCATGAGTTATACAACTTATATTTCACAAAATTAAAAATACTGAAATCTCTGTGAATTTAGTCACTTTACATACATGTGCCCCATTTAAAACCCTTATATCAAATGTCATCATTTCAACTCTTAACTTTCCAAACTCCAATTACATACTTATGTTCAAACTTACCTTCCAAAATACAAATATTATGTGTCAAATTTTCATTTCTCATTTATATCTTTTCATTTCTCGTGAATATTTTAAGGTTTTTGTTTGAATGGCAAATTGAATTGTTTTATTATATTTGAAAAAATTATAAGCTAAACCATAAGCTAGGTTAAAAAAATAAAAAAGAAAGAAAAACAAACTGAACTATAATATTGGGCTTGGTTTTACTTGAAAGAGTGAACTGTACGAAACCGAATCACACCCACCCCTATTTATACATATTCACCTACAATATTAATATTTAAGTTTATATATCTAACAATAATAAATATAACATCCCAAATCATCCAATGAAACAAAATGTTTATCACAGAATATATCTTCAGCATGAAATATGGTTTTCTGCAGAAACATGATGAGTGATATTTGTGCTTCTTCATTTATCCTGTTCAATGAGAAGCATCAAACATTTTTCTATTAAAAAAGAAAGGACGTTAATAGTATGCAGGAAACATTTTCCTTAAAAACAAACCCTGCTGAGATGTCTTCAAGGAAAATTGGATTTTTACCGTCAAACAAAAGTTTACTAGAGGAGCTTACATGATGGTGTCATTTTCTTATTGTAGCTTGCAAGCTTCAGTTTAGACCAATTGTGTAACGTTTCTTGGACATAAATTAATGAAATGACTATTATTGATGACTTAAGGTCTTCCTAAGACTTAGTCCAAGTGTTTGAAAGTTAAATTACAAAACAAAGATGTAACTCAGCCAATTCCTTGCTTTTGTTCGACCATTAATTCACCATGAATAAGTTAATTTGAAATGTATTCAAAGTCATTTCCTAATGAGTTACCCAATACCCAAGACCAGCCAGCATCATCCCTGGTTCCTTGACACGAAATCCAATGCTTAAGGAGTTGGTAACTCATTCCTTTACCGATTAATGCCATTCCTCGACATGGCAACAAGCCTTATTAGAGGAACATTGGTTCCTACTTTTTTTTTTTTCTTTTTAATAGATAGTAATTATTACAAATTGTGGTTTAAAGACAATAATATGGTATGGGTCCATACAAAAACACTAGAAAGTGCGAAGGAATTTTGGTGTAGAAAAAAAAAAAATCCTTAAAAGGTTAACACGATATTTTCCACGTTTTTGAAGTTTTATAAGGATAAAATTGGTCTAAGTAGAACAATATTAATATAAACTTCTATTTATAGACTACATGCACAAATTATGATAATGTTAGAGATATGACTTATATCTTGAATTGAAGGATCAGATCAATTATAATTGGATGTCATCACCTAAAATCTATTTACCAGTGTAGTTGAGCTCGAGCTATTTAAATAATAAATCGAGCTGAGCTTTCTAATCAAGCATAGTGTAATTTTTAATAACTTTTAATTTATTTAAATATAAATGGATATAATATTGGTTACAGAAAAATTATAAAAAAATCAAACTTAATCAGTTAAGCTCAAACTTGTTATATATATTTTCAAGTCAAACTCAAATTTAAATTTTAAAGTTCCATTGGACTCGAGTCGAGTTTTTGAGTTTCGAGTTTTCAGGCTAACATTTTGTCTTTGTTTCAAATTTACCATCCCTAAGCTACACTGAACCTAAACATACAGCATAGTTAGAGCTATGCTCTCATGACAATTTATCTAGAGCTCATCTGTGGTTTCTCTCGTAAAGTCATAGTCATGTTGCTTTTCCTCTTACCCATGATATTCTGTCTCACTATTGGTTCACTTGTGTCATGTTGTTATCGTAATCTAACTAGTTTATGCACGCGTACAACAGGTGCTTTGTGCGTTATGCCCTAAACCCAAAGGATCCACGCCAAGTTGAAATAGATGGTTAATCTTTTTAATTAGGGAAAATAGATGACCAGTATTATATTAAATAGCTCAAATAGAAGAGTGATAGTTTTATTAATTTTAGATGATGTGTCACATTAAGTGTACACTAACACATGGAAAGGGTATCTATATATCCCTGCAGCAAAAATTAAAGAAAAAAAAAAAAGCAAATAAAGAAACAAAAGAGGACGCTAAAAAAAAGAAAAATCCATAGCCCTAAAAAATTTATCTCACAACTTCATTTTTTTTTTCCCCATATTCTTTTCTCTTTATCGAAATCTCAATTTCAAGCTATATTTTCACTTACCTCTAGTCTCTCGAAGGACTATTATGCCATTGGTTTTGAATCTTTTGATTGGAGTGGGGTACCGTGTTGCTCTCTCCTTGCGGTTGTCCAGTATCGAAAACTTTCCACTTACAAAGGGGAAAAAAAAAAACTTCAATTATACTAATATGTTAAGTAAATCTATAAGTATACAAGTTCTAATAATATTTAGATACTTAAAAATGAAAAAAATATATGTTTTAAAATAAGTACTAATTATATATCCACATGATATTAATCTCTCGCTTTTTAAAATTAGCATTAATCTCTCCCTTTTGAATAGCAATAGAGCTTCTTCATTTCATGTTGGAGCCTTCTTGAGATATTAGCAATTTCAGAAATTCAACTTTCATTTCACTATCTAATTTTTGTTCTATAACTTTTCAAATATATACCAATCTTGATATGGTTTAAACTACACTATAGAATGGAAGATCAATATCCTTATTCAAGAGATGAAGTCTCAAACTACTTGTCTGCTAATTTTTTTTTTTCTAACAAATAAGAGTAAACGGGTATAAGATAGATAGAATATAAAATTCTACTCATACCTTACCATATAAGTTATTGAACTTTTGGAATCAAAATTTATCCTTTATCACCTTTGAACAATCATAAACCTATACGCTATTGGACCTATATAATACAAGGTATCGATGGAATAGTGATTTTTTTTTAATTTTCCTATAAATTTCAATTTCAAACATTTTTTAATGGAAAATTCTGATTACTTTTTTTCTTTTTTTTATACCAAAGAAGATTGCTTTACAAATACTACATGAAATTTGAATGTTAGAAGGCACCCCTTATTAATAGAACAATTAAAGAAGTCAAAAGCTTTTTAGGACTAACAACAAAAATAGTCTCTTGAAACTTGGACATGGTTTTGACTATACTCTTGAATGTAACATCAATATCCTTATTGAAGAGATGAAGTGTCAAGTTGTCTGTTAATTTCTTTGTCTCCAACAACTAGGAGCAAGTAGATATAAGATGGATGGAGTTTGTAATTTTATTCATATCTTATCAAGTTCTATTCAATTAAATTCAACAACTAATTGAATGAATGACAATGCAAAGAGTAAATATAATTGCTATAAAAATAAAAGAGAGAGGGTAAGGAAGATCAAGCCCAAATACAATATTAAGTTCAGACCATCCTTATTCTCCAAAGTCATAAAATAACTCCAATAAAATACTTCAAACAACTTTTATTAATGTGAAAGTTTTGAAAGCCTGATACACCATTTTTGCCATCATAATAAATAACATATGTAGTGCTTAAAAGAATTTACAGATAAGACCTCTCACTTGCACTATATTTTTCTTACTTAAAGAAGACATAAAATTATGGAGAAAGTGACAAGAAATTCAAGGAGTATAATCAAGTACTTAAATTAAAATATTAGGTTTTTTTTAATTTTTTATTAATTCTATTAATTTCTTTTTTTAAATACATTAATAAATTCTAATGACGTGATCTCTTTTCTCTCTTTTTTTAAGTGTACTAATTTATTAATAATTTCTAATTTTTTATTAATTTTCAATTTAATGTAATTCCAACTTTTTTATCTTTTTCCCCTCAAATTTTATCTTTTCCTCATATTTAAGTTTTTAACATTTGACAAATTTTACAAAAAGGACTTACATTAATTTAAATTGAATTTTTGATCTATCATTAACACATAATTAATTTATGATTAGTCATCTATCATTAGTTTGATAATATTATTTTTAAAAAACTATCATTCACCATTGTAAAGGAGGTAGTTTTGACATGCAATGACTTAATAGATATCATCCAATTATTTTTTTTTTCGACTTAATAGCTTTCCTTTTCTCTCTATCTTTCTTGTTTTTTTAGGGGGTGAACCGCTAAATCAACCCATTGGTTTAATGGTGAGCCGGCCCAACGATTCATGAATTGCCAGTTTAAGCGGTTTCGTCTAAATACTTAAGACCCAGGGATTCAGGAGGCTGTTCGGCCCGGCCTTTCATTGGTTGAGTCGGTTTCGGGTTGGTTCACGGTTCGGAATCAGCCTTTATATGGGTCTAGTTATGCCTCTTTACCCTTCATTTATTGCAAGCTCAGTATATCAAGCAGTTTAGATTGCTTAGCCAATGGTTTAGATCACTTCAACCTCTGAAACTGTAAATCCTGTGTAGTCAATAGTCTAAACCTTAATTTAAGTTTGAGTATCCTAAACAATACTATGAATCGATATGGTTAGAAACGATAAAATTTTTGTAAAATTTAGAAATCAAATATAGTATCAATAATAAAAACCCTAGAAAATCGATCAAAATCTAAATCGCATACAAAAACCTTAAATCCAATGTATGCAAAAATACTCGAAATCGAACTTAAACTTAACTGAAATCCTAAAATTATAACTTTACGTTTATAAAATGAATAAATATCACTTAATAGTTATATAACCATAATTGATTGCAATTATCAACTAAATCATATAATTGTATAAAATTTTTAACGAAAACATTAAAATAACTCGTAAAAATTATAATTATAACGAGTATAAATTAAATCAATAAATTTTCATAAAATCCTAAAATTAATTTATAAATGTTATTTCTATTATTTTTATGTTTGGAAAAAATTACATATAATTATATTTTTTATTTTCCTTTTGTTTTTTTTTTCTTTTTTCTTTTCTTTCTTTTCTTCTTAATTTTCCCCTTGTTCCATGTTGCATTCCCTTTAAAAATTAGTAGCCCACGTGATTTTTATTTCTTCCAGGTGTTGTAATTACAAACCAAAACCAAATGCAATGATTTAAGTTGTCATATCCTCATTAATGTTTAAGATTTAGTTGTTGTCTTATAAAATTGCTTTTGCTTTTATTCTTGTTTTTTTCTACTGTATTCTATACGTCTGGAACTTCCACCTGCAAGTTGAAAACTGAAAAAAAAAAAAAGTGAAAGAAAAAGAAACAAAGCCAAATACACACACCCACAAAACCAAAACAAAAAGGGAAAAATCAATCAATTAGAAGAAGAAGAAGAAGAAGAAGAAGAAGAAGAAGAAGAAGAAGAAGAGGAAAAAAATAAAAAGGATTTAACCACTTAATTGATTCAATTGCCAAGGATTTTAGGTAGGTTGTTTATTTATCTTGTACATGTATGTATTTTATACTATGTATATGAAGTATTTCATTTATTTATTTGTTGATATGTACATATAAGTAGACATGAATAAATATAATATATGTATGTATTACGTATTTTATTCTATTTTATTTTTATTTATGTATAATAGACGGTATATGTATGTATGTATAAATAATAATACATATTATATGTATATGGTATTTTCTCTATTTAGGCATTGATATATATATATATGTAGGTATGCGTGAATATATATGGGTGTAGATATACATAGTATTTATTTTTATTATATGATATATAAGTGTAAATATACGTATATGATATATATACATGTATTATGTATTGTTGTATTTAGGTACATAGGTATGTTATTAGTATTTTCCTTATGTATATGTATATATGTAGATGTGATGTGGTATATGTATATATATACATAGTATTTTATAATATATAATACATATACATATGTATATGTATATAATAATATGTATATGTATGTATATTTATACTTAGTATTTTCATTTTATAAAAATTTTTGTATATATTTGTACTTGTAGTGGGTTGGACGTGTTAGATATATATTATTAATTGTATTTTTTTTATTTTTGTACATATGTATATATATAATATAACCGTATATGTACATATGTACATAAAGTATAAATACGTATATATTATACTTGTATATAATGTATAACTAAGGTTAAAATAATCTATTATATAAAGTATAGTATACATATAAATGTATCTATATGAATAGTAACATATATGTAAATATAAAAATACGAGTATAATTAAATAGTGTATATGCAATATACTATAATATTAATTTAATAAATAAAGTGAGTTAATAAATATATATATATATAAGTATCGTAAATTAGGAAAAAAGAATAATAAATAAGTAAGTTAGAAAATTTAATAAAATATAATAATAAGTATTTATATATATATATACTTATATCATAAAATACAACTTTGAAAAAAATGCAAGTGTGACATATGGCACTCTCATGTGCTATTACGTCATCACTTGTGTAAAAATTAAGTAATTTCCGAAATTAATAATAATAAAAAATAGTTAATTAAGTAGAAAAATAATAAAGTAGAAAAAAATTGAATTAATAATTCTAAAATCTCAAGAATAAATAAAAATAAGAAATCATAGTAAAATAGGCTTAAAATAAGAAATTTTCCAATTATACAATATAAGTAATTATTAAATTGTAAATATACTAACAAAAGCTTAAATTGATATTTTATAACTTTTTAAGTTAAAATAATAAACTTTGTAATATTTTTATATCACAGTCAAAACTGCGAGTTATAGCATTCAAAATGGACCTTATTATGAGAAAATATGCTAAAAAACGATCGAAATAGACTATAAGTTTATAAAGATCTGAGCTAAATCAAAAAAGTTATACATGATTCGATAAAAAGCTCGAATCGACAATTTCACATAAATCAATAACTGAGTTAAGTGAATAGTACGATTTACAATACTAGTTTAGTTTTTAATTCTTAAACTTATTACTTTCTATATTTCTTATTATTAGGTGACTTCGACTTTAACCTTGATTTGCCATCAGACTACTACAACCCTTAAGTTGATCATGGCTGAGTGAGTTTTTCCTAATAATTCTATACTTACTTGTGTATGTAGTTAGTGAATATAAATCGTTATTAATAATTGAGTGTTATGTAGGGTTGGATTATATTTGTGTATGATTTTGTTTATTGATAATGAATTTATTTTAAAGTATAATAATGTATTGGTTATTACATAGTAAATTCAATAGGAATTTATTGTCAGTGACCTTGTTGATCACTAAATAATAAGACCTAACATTATCCGACTTGGAAGAACTAAATCGAATCACGCATAATCATACACTGCATAATTAATTCCGACCATCACATTACATGGAGATAGCAAGAGGTTATACTTGGATTGATTATTTATTGTTATAAATTTCATATGGTGCACACGTGCAATATGACCTTACCTTAGCTCGCATGATCACTAGGCATTGGAGACACCAACCGCCTGACTAAGGGTCGAGTCTAGAGGCCTATGTTTAGAGGTAAGTAAGGGTTGCGTGAACATACACACAATCACACATAGAACTCGATTTTCAGAAAAACTAAAAAAATGGATATATTATTATATTTTGAATATGAAACGCGGAATTTTGTTATAATATAAGTTCTAGTATAATATGCAGATCTGACTATGCCAATGAATCTCTAACTATAATTTCGGAGGATGTTAAATCTAAGTTGCATGCAGTACCTGGTCGCTTATATGTATTTATATGGCATAATAATTGTACATGCATTTATTTGATTGAATTTAATTAATGTATAACTTGGTTGTTGGATGGTTGAGGAAATTATCTCACTAAACTAGTTAACTTATGCCCCTATAGTCTATTTTTGCAAACTAAGCTATTTGCGGAGTCAGACTGTCGTATGGCCTAGGTTAGTATTGCTCCAGTTGGTGGATGCGAGCATGAGATCAGTATTATGAGTGGACTCAGGAGTTGTATTTAGACTTAGAACCTTATTATGTAATATTATATAATAACAGTTTGTAATATGAATTCTTATCATTTTCTCATCTATGAATCTCTATATATATGTTTGTTATCTATATTTAAATGATTGTAATTATTATAGTGTTATGATATTGCTTATACTTGCCCAACTCTAGGTTGTCAGTTGTAATAATAGCCTTGTATATCATATAAAGGGTTGTCGATTGAGAGGGAAATCAATTTGTAATTCTTCATACGGTATACAGTAACTATCACAACTAGCTCCCTTGGATCATGATAGAAACAAACTTTGTTCTCGATAAGAATGGTTCCGATCACTTCATAAAGTAATCTAGTTCGTTTTATCATTTGAAACACAGTTTGCTCTCAATGAGAAATGGGTTTGGATTAGTTCATTGAGTAGATTGAACCATTCGTTGCCCATTGAAAAATTCTAGAAAACAGCTATGATTAAGATCATTGGATAATGGTTCAAACTTGTTTTTGTTAAAAGCTAGATTTAAATATCTTGAGTTTCTTAAAGATATTTTGGGAGTAATTTGTTTTGTTGTCAAAAAATTCACCAAAATCATTTAGATGAAGTCTCTTGCCTCGTCAAAATAATAATTCATGACTTTAAGTTCAACAATATCTAAGGTGGTCATATTTATCGTGGCATGTTCATTTTTTAGACGTATTGTTATTCCATTTCTCAATCTTAATCAAAAGCTATTTCTATATCCACTTATGTAATAGCTACTCACTAATTAACCCTTATTATTGAAAATATTTAATAGGAATTCATAAACCTAACCCTATAAGTAGCTACTAGTTGGCTCATGGGCTCTTTCTGTGATTACCTTAGAAATAATATATATATATATAGACAATATGATATTGCAATATTACATGAATAAATATCAATGGTATAATAAATAAAAATAATATATGATACATATCTAAAATATATTTCAATATTTATTATATAGCTGCATATATATTTACAATATAATAATGATATTAAAATATTATATTACATTATAAGAACATTTTTTATATATAATTATATGAATTAAAATATTATAATTTTAATATAATAATATTACTAAAGATATAATATTTATATCAATGAATAAGAATAATATTTTAATAAGTCTTGATATTATATGATAAATATTGATATTAGTAAGAATGAATAATGTATAATATAATATAATAAAGTAGTATATATAAAATATGATACGTGATATCAATATAAATAATGAACATGATGATGATAATGGTGATATTATTATTATTAACAATTAATATATATAATTGTATAATTAGATACTTTAGATAATAAAATTAACCAAATATAAAGATAAAATTCACAATCATTTTTACATCACTTACAAATGTTACCTTAAAAATTATAAACTATATAAAATAATAAATAATATATTTATTCAACTTAATAATACGAATTATGTGAAATTTAGTAATACATAATGCGTAGCATGTTAGATTAATATGAAACTTAATAATTATCGTATGTTTTAATCATTATATTAATTTTGTAATCATTAGTAGTAAAATATAATCATATAGTTAAGATCATATTATTATATTTATACAACAATACATAATTACCCTTTTAGTTATTCATCCCTTATTCTTTAAAATCATTTGGCCTACTAAATATAGTAATGGTAATTCTAGTTAGTAAATTAAACAAAGTTATTACTTTTTAGGCCTTATTATAACCTCACTCCATTCTTCTATAAAATGATTCCATTACGATCTATTCCATTCGATAAAGTGAAGGTAACATTAGTTTCCTAAAAGTCATATGTGCTTAAAATAAAAAGTCCCAAACATAGGTAAGCTATGAAACCTAGAAGTTCAACACTATGCCAAACATACATGAATGGCAAAACCATCTACATGCCTAAATAACTATACTAATGCACATACATTACAAGCAACATTCACAAACCCAATTAGTTATCTTACTTTACGTGAAGGCAATGGGCACAATTGTCCCCGGCATTTCAAATAGGGGTATATGAGGTAAAACCTGCTCATGAGTTACTTAAGTAGTTTATGAACTCAAGCTTGAGTTTCATGATATTTAGCTTGAGTCGAGTAACTTCACGTCTAATCAAATTCAAGTCAAATTCAAATTTTGATTAAGTTTCAATTGAGTGTGGATAATAATATTATTTTAATCAAATAATAAAGTTTAAAAAGAAAAAAAGAAAAAATCAAGATTAATAACTTTTATCAAGCTAAATCTATTGTGTGTCGCTTTAAGTCAAGATCAAATTTAAAATTTTAAATTCAATCGAGTATTAGTTGAGCTTGAATATAAATTTAAATTTTAAAATTTTGAATTAAGCTTAAAATTAAAACTATATTGTTTAAACGTACAATCCTAATTTCAAGCCATAACAAGAGTTCAATAGTCATATGTATCATAAAATCCCAAGAATCTGATAATTAAAATCATTTCATATCAGTTTCACCGACATAGGAGGAAGAGGGGTCGGTGAATACAGTGAAAGAGGGAGAGAGAAAAGGGAGAGGGAGAGGGGGAGAGAGAGAGAGGGGGGAAGCTTTTCTTTTTCTATTTTCTGATATAGGTTCCAGGGGGGGGGGAAACAAAAGGCTTAGGTCCGTTTATAGAAGAATATGGAGTAAAATACTAACTTGCCCCTCAAGGTAGGTAACTACAAACTGTTTGTCTTTACTATTAGCCCGAACGAGCGAACAATCCTGACATGGACAGTTTATTAATTTATGGATCTAACCTTGATATCACTTCCTTTATAAAACCGCGACTTGTTCCATTATATAACACACAGGATTACTGGAAATTTCTCAGCAATAGTTTTTCAACAACTCTGATATCTTCTCTGCTACATCTTTTAAAGGATCTTAATGGATGGACAAAACAGGAAGCTGAAGAAACTGAGTGTAAATGCTTCATACGACGAAGAGAAAGAGGGAGAAGTAAAAACTCCTTCAGAATGGGTTATAAAGATCAATGATATTGTAGAGCAAAAGAAATCGTATCCTTCTGGGAGGTCCTGGACTATCTATAAATTAACATCTGGCATGCAGAAAGTCCAGGAAAGTGCATTTGCTCCGAAGATAATTTCTATTGGTCCTTTTCATCGTGAGAGTGATACTATGATGGACCACAAGACACGCTATCTCCTGCGCCTTTTGGGATGTAAGCTTAAAGGAAATAATGGAACAGAGGGGCATGAAGAAGAACCTGTAGTTGAATGTCATTGCCCGGTTCGTTTGGAGGTTCTTGTCGACACCATGCAGAAGCTGGAGAAGAAAACAAGGCAGTGCTATTCAGAAACCTTTGATGGCATCGATAGCAAAGAGTTCGTCGATATGATGATTGCTGATGGCTGCTTCACGATAGAATTGTTGCGCTTGTATCACAAGTTCAAGAAGGAGGATGGGGTATGTAAACGAAAATTATTGTATCGCATTTTGCGCTTCTATATCTTTTTGACTCTCCAAATATTTCTTCCTTAACAGCACTGGATGCTAACTTTTCAGTGTCTCTTTTTGCCAATATATTAGAAGAATGTTGATGATCCAGTGTTCACTACTCGCTGGATGCTACCGACCCTTCGACGTGATCTGATAATGCTTGAGAACCAGCTTCCCTTCTTTGTTCTCCAAGAGCTTTACGAGCTGACCAGGTCACCTGAAGAACCACCCCTGGAGGAACTGGCTGTTGATTTCTTTGATCCTATGCTACCTAGAGCAGATGCCATTTCTCAGATAGACTCTACCAGGACGTACAAACACCTGCTCGACCTCTTGCGTTTCACCTTCATAAAAACTACCAAAATGAATTTCGAAGTATCGTCACCCCACGAGAAAGTTGAGCCACCCAATCGTCGTGCCTCAGAACTCAAAGACGCTGGAGTTACATTAAAGAACAGGGACGAGAGTGAATTGATAGACATCGATTTCAGGGATAGTACTTTGGAGATGCCTCAACTGATAATCAGTGATGATACAGTTCCTGTCTTCTTAAATTTTGTGGCCTATGAACAGTCGGATGAGAAGGCTAACTCATATTTCACTAATTACTTTGTGTTTGTGGACAGCCTGATCAATGAACCAAAAGATGTCGAGATCCTGCGCAAATTTGGAATCATAAGGAATGAGCTGGGAAGCGATGCCAATGTGGCAGAACTTATCATTAAACTTCGCAGGGAAATCGTGTTTGACTCCAAGCGTTGTCACTTGGGTGCTTCTATAAAGGACATGAATACCTATTGGATGGATCGTCATAAGTATCGCTTCCTCGTCTGGTGGAGAAGGATGTGGAAGAAATCTGATCCATGGATAGTCGCATCAGTTATTGCTGCCCTTTTGCTGTTGTTTCTTACAGGAGGTCAAACCTTTTATACCCTATATTCGTATTATCAGCCAACGAATGGGATTTCACTCCCCTTTAGCTCTTCCTAAATATCCTACTGTCCAAGCTTGGTAAATTTGTTACCTATCTATTTGGCTGCAAACATCTCTTAAATCACTATCGAAATTTTCTCTAAGCAATAGCCCTTATGTAGGACTAAGGTTTGAGTCAGGGTTGCATCAAAGTAAACTGTAGTCCATGTTCAAGTGGGAATCCTTGTATTAGCTGTACTTCTAGGACGTAGGTAAACATCTATTGTATGAGTCAAGTTCGCGATGAATAATGTAAAGGTTTCTAATTCCTATAGTATGAGTCAAGTTTGCGATGAATAATGAAGTGTTTCTATTCTTTAAACAACTCTAGCCTCTCAATCAGTATACATTGAACAATTATTGATTCATGGGTACACGATGCCTCTGGAACTGCTCATTTTATCATATCGAATCAATTTTACATCTCCAGGTTACATTGTCAAGTAATAAATATATACTTCACATTAAACCTATAAGTTCAAAATCTTGACATCATATGGTTCTAATGCAACAACCTTAACATGGTTTGCAGAGTCATTTCACCCTCAATTATATTAAGTCATCTACTTGGCGTGTTTCAATCAAAATCTCAACCACAAATAAGAAAAGTATCAAATAATAAATATGTAGCCAATACCAAATCTACAAGTCTAACCTTTGAAGCACAGAGAACAAGACTTTGGTGATATATTGCTAGTTGGTAGCCCTTTAACGAAGTCTGATGGCTTCAATAGTAACTCTGCACCTTACTACCACATCTTTTCCTTTAAAAGATTACACTTGAGTATGATAACCGCACCTACTTTTGTCCGTTTGGTAGAAACGGCCTATCAAGTATTGACTAAGTATAAGATTATAAATCATCTTACTTTTTCAATCCACGTGGGACTTAAAATCTTCACTCTTTGTTTTTAAGTTTTCAGGCACTACAAGAAAAAAGAGCAGCTGCAATCATAAATTAGCAGCAGTTTATGAACAATTGCTGCACTTACCAATTTATAGTAGCATTTTCATTTTTATAAAATACTTACACAGCAAATTTTTTCATCTTATAGTCTACAAAGACAGAGTCTATATTAATTTTTTTGGGTCATGGACATTTTTGTGCTTCTCACCAGCATTTCTCTTTGTTACTCCTAAACCATTTATTTTTTTTTACCTGCTGCCATTTAGCATAAATTGTTAAATTCAAATCCAAAGGTAAACTGGACTCCCATGCTCTTTCAAGGTCGAAGAATTGATTTTCTTCTCAACAGTATGGATTTCATTAGAGTGTATATTTTGATACATTTTCTTATGTACTTTGTGTTAAGTAATAAATATAAAATCCATATCAAATCTAAAAGTTTCATCTACTGATCTCTCTTATACTATTTTAGAAGTGTCAACTTTATATACATGGTTAGAGGTAGATATTGATATATTAGGTTGGAAACACTAAAAAATCACAAAATCAATCTGATTAAGAATAGATAGAGTAAAAATAATAACTATGTGCATTAAATATCACGAAGATAGCTTCCTAATCCAACTGAAAAGGATGATAAATATAACATACCAAATCAGCATCAATAAAATATGCAAATTTTTATCTTATAGGACATCTTCCGCATGAAACATGACTTTCTACAGAAACATGGTAAGTGGTGTCCATATTTCTTGATTTATTTTATTAAAATATATATAAGTAGGTCTACCCTTTAGACCCATCAAAGGCCTAAACAAAAAGACAGCAATAGTCGGTGGCTCGACAAACGAGATATCGAGCTATACAGCTAAATAAAATTCTCCTATCAACATGTCTCATGTTCTGACATGCGAAATTAGTATTAATACGATATAATAACGATACAAAATTCTTTAATTCGCATTTTGTAGATATGATACTTTGTAAATTATATTATTGTATCTTCTAGATGCAATTTAGTGTTGATATTTATATAATTAATTTTATGTAATTCATATTTTTATAATTTTTTTTAAAGGTTTAGTATAGGTGTATTATACCTTCTTATTGTTTATCTCAAGGTGTGTTTGTGTGTTTTTCTTTTAAATATTTTTTCGTTTTCTTATGCTTGCCAATCTAGTATTTATAACTGCTAAATATATGAAACTAGAAAGTTTTTTTTTTTCTTTTTCCTTCGTTTTTTTTTTTTTTTTTTTTTCAGAGGGAAGTGCAATTACAAAGAAGGATTGAATCTAATCCATTTTATTATTAGGTGATTAGTATTCATAGCGTTGGATTACAAGCTCGAAAAACATTTTTCACAACTATAACATACGATGCTTTTCATGCCTAGTTAATATTTAGTTGATCATGCACAGCAATAAACTCCTGAAGTAGAAAAACGTTTCTTGTGGCTGTGCCTACTGGCCAGGACAAGGAGCTCTTCTTTTATGCCCAACATGAACATGCTCTAAGCTGAAGCTTGCAAGTATCACTCACCCTATCAACAATAATTATTAAAGAGAAAAGAAAGAGCCAGAAGATAATTTCTTGATATGCTTACTTAAGTCTTACTTAAGGAGCTCCCACGCCAATCACGTGAAGGTCTAATTATGTGAGAATGAGATCTTCTAGTTATTGTTAGTAGTCTATCATACATTTTGCTACCAATTCATAGATGCTTAATAATTGATTTATTAACAGAAAAGATATTGGGCACCATATGTACAAAAATAGGATTGCATGTGGATCCCATTTTCCTATATGTCAAAAAGATACACCTGCTACTACATGAAACCCTTCTTATGTATGATATTTTCCACCCCCCAGCCCCCACCCCCTTTTTTTTTTTTGATACCTTGTTAAACAAGCGGACCAATGATGAAGTCTTTGTTTTAACTTATTAGTCAGTTTTGTCTATAGTGGATAAACAATCCTGATATGGACAGTTCATTATTTTATCAATTTATGCCTTCCAGGATTCAGCTGCCATTCTAGCATTGCAAATTGCTTCAGTATATTAGAATTGAAATAACCACATTTTTTTTACAAGCACAAGGCTGTATTGAGATCCTCTTTGCTATTCTTTCAAAGTTTATTCGTTCTCTAAAGAGCTACACCGGCCAGATGGGTGGGAAAATGAAGAGAAAGTTTAGGAAATTGAGGAGCATAAATCCTCCATACAAAGAGGGAGAGAGAAAGGAAGATAGACCTCCGGAATGGGTGGTGGACATCACTCATTTCCTTGAACAAGGGAAAACATAAGAATCCGGGACATCATGTACTATCTACATAGAGCCCACCAACCTGTGGGGAGTCCATAAGAGTGCATTAATTCCAAAAATCATTTAAATTGGTCCTTTCCATTATCTAGAGGAGAGATTACAAGATATGGATGACCACAAGACACACTTTCTCCTATGCCTCTTAGGAGGTAAGTTTGGAGAAATTGATGAATCAGAGAGAGCTCAAGATAATGTAGCTCAATTTCATAATGCAGTTGATTTGGAGGATCTTGTTGAAGCTATGAAAGCCTTGGAGCTAAAAACAAAGGAGTGCTATTCTCAGAACTTTGATGATGTTGATAATGATGAATTCATCAATATGATGGTTACTTATGGCTACTTTGTCATAGAATTGCTATGCTTGTGTTACAAATTTGTGAATAAGGTACATGAAATGAAGTTCTTGATCTGCTTGGACCATGTTTTGCTATAAATGCTAAATATAGCAATTGTAATGTGCATAAGAAAGATTAAGAAGAAAAAGGAAATCTAAATGTAGTAGCATCCAAAAATTGGGGTGATTATAACCAAATCTCAAATGTCGAAAGCTGCTTCCCTTTCTTCAAATGTAACTTGCACTTTCATCTCCTTTTATCCCCTTAATCCCATTTGTGATAAGCATTAAAAACTACATAGGCCAACATAGGTTTGTTACATGTTGGATTAATATGCATAGTTCTATGAAGAACTGTTATAGCTAGTAGTTATGGAATACCCCTAGGATATTGATATTGAAATTGCTAATGTATGAAATAAAAAAAACAACCTCATATCAAAGATTTAAGCTTTTACATCTTGGAATGAATATTATCAAGAATAGAATAGATATTTTTATTCTAATGTTTATTTGGCGTAATTTATGCTACAGAAAATACTTATTCCAGTATTTATTTCATCTAATTAATTGTAGTATTAAGTTGGAAGTATGACTAAAAATACCATTTTGCCCCTATATGGTCATTTATTGCAGCATTAAAGAGGACATAATGATCACACCATTTGAACTTTTTATTCCTTCTCTATTAAAAAAAAAAACTCCCACCTCTTCTTGGGTATCAACTAGTTCCCATGGGAATATATATTATATTCTCTCTCTTATCTCCAAATAAACGGGCCATTAGAGCGGTTGATTGTGAATGTGAATTATAATGATATCTGTGTAGTAGGTACTGTATTCAATTTCATTGTCATTCGACTTCCCAACTAGCTATTTATGCATAACAGACAACAAACAAAATAGTTGTAATTCCTGGTAATCTAAGATCCTTTGTAGTTGTTGGGTTGTTCATTCTGATTCATCTAGGACAAAGCAGTAATATTTTCGAGATAGGCGACTTTTTTCCCATTTCATAGTAGCAGATGCTAATGAATTAACTTCTTTTAGCTGTACTTGAGGTAAATGTTGATGATCCAATTTTCACAATTCGCTGAATGCTACCGACTCTTCAACGTGATCTGCTAATGCTTGAGAACCAGCTTCCTTCCTTTCTTCTTGAAGAGCTCTATAACCTGATCAGCTCGGGTAAAGAACCACCCTTGCAGGGACTTGCTATCACCTTCTTTGCTCCATTGCTACCCAGAGAAAAAGTCAGTTTTGAGATGGATCGTTCCAGGAAATACAAACACCTGTTAGATGTCTTCCACTACACTTTCATCTCAAAAGTTAGAAAGAAAGTAGCAGGATCACTGCATGTGAAAGGCAATGCAAACCACTATTGTGCCGTGGAGCTTCAAGCGGCTGGAATTGCATTGCAAAAGAGGGAGGAAGCTGAACTAATAGATATAGATTTTAATGAGGAGACTTTGCATATTCCTCCATTGACCATGGATGACAACACGGTTCCTCTCTTCTTAAATTTTGTGGCCTATGAACAATGTGATGAGGAGGCCAACTCATTTTTCACCAACTACTTCATGTTTCTGGATAGCCTAATCAACACTGGCAAAGATGTCCAGATCGTACATAACTCTGGGATCATACACCATGTTCTGGGCATCGACAAGGATGTCGCTAGCCTAATCAATAAGCAGGAAGATTGTATATGACTTGGATCGTTGTCGCTTGTCTGTTCAGATGAAGAGCTTGAATCATCATTGCAGGTCATACCATGAGAACAAATGGCGCTTCTGGTGGAGAAATCTGATCCGCAACTATTTTAGTATTCCATGGACATTCATATCACTTGTCGCTGCCATTTACCTGCTGTTGCTTACAACAGCCCAAACATTCTACATCATTTATCCTTATTATAAACCAAATTGAGTGCTGGCACCACGTGCTACGGATCATAATCTGTTGTCGTATGTATGGCTCTCGCGCAGATATACGTTCTGGCATTAGCTTTTATTCATCCGGTTCCATCATTCAGTCCCGACATTTGCACTTGCTAGCACTTTTCGGTTCCTATTCATGTTTGGTTTGTGCTTGTTTGAATCAAGGTCATGTCAAATATTGGAAGTTGTAATGGAAGCAGCATCTCAACTTTCCATCCATTGTAAATGATATCTCACTGAATAAAGCAGCAATCCTTTTCTCTAAAATACAACTCTTGCAACCCAATTTATTCATAGACCAAAATTGATGCTTAACTATGAAACTCGCTTCAGATTATTACAAGAAGAAATTATGATGTGCATCTAGTTTTGTCAGATTTGTATAACACAGTCCCTTCATGATCATGCATGCCAAAGGCTCAATTCTAAACACGTTTTCAAAATTTTGGATTCAATAAGTTATGACAAGTACATATATATAACTCAGTATAATACACTGATCATGAAAACCAATTGCTCAAAATCACATCGCCACTATCACTCTTAAGCAGGCAAAAAGCTTGAAATGCCAACATATTTTGCCAAGGATCAATTACCGCATCAGTTACAGCTAACACTAAACAAGACGATCTGAGAGTATTATTGATAATTCAATGTCTGCTTGCTAGAGGTTAAAACATAGCCAACTATGAATTTCCGGTCTCAATAACCATCAATTCAGTATTTCAATGGTTCAATATCAATGATCAGATTTGAGGTGTGTATGCTTGGTGAAAAATATCTTCTATACTTTTTTCAATAACTGTGGTAATTGAAATATCGAGATTGTCAAATAGTTCAACAGTAATCTCAAGACTACGTGCTTAGCCAATACCAAACCCCCATCTCCATGGCCAATCACTTGAAATTCTAATAGCTTTTCGGAGGGAGAAATCCACCAAGGAATTAGAAGACAAGACCATATTCTTCTTTTATTACGTAAGATCCTATTTTATGAAAATAAGCAAAAATAAATAATATGACACTCATAGGAGTTGCTGATCCATGACTTATGGAGTGTGTTAAACGAGTGCACTTGCAGTCACCGACGATGGATATTCCTTGGTTATTTGAAGAGTATACTAATAGGAATAGTGAGACTGACGCAAGAGCAAGTGATATTCTAGAATGTTGTAGTTGTCACAGACTCGCATATATCCCATAATGCAAACTATTAAAGGAAAATGAAACCAAGGACCTAGAACTTACCTGCATAAAAGCTGCTGTTCGCAGTTGAATTGTCTACTATGAGGGACTTGCCAACAAAAACAATATATTTCATTAAACACAAACCTCAATTAGTGCTGTCAATGTGAGTGGATAGCTCATTATTAATGGTGCCGGATGAAGATGAATGAGAATCGATCCAAAATATTTCACAATTAATTTCAGCTACATTATTCTAAAGAAAAGAAAAGACACTACTAAATCCAAGAAATGAATCATTTTTTGTCTTCCCCACCATAGAAGCAAGGCAACTGTTAGTTCTTGGTCCTTTCGGAGAGAACTTCTGCTTCTTGCTTGTTCTTATGGAGCTTTCTTGGTCTATTGCATGTATACTATCTGTGTTCTTGATCATAGAAATATCAAAAGCAAGCATATCCCCTGATGATGTACAACCATCTGCATTCGAAGCTTTTAAGGAAGGGATTGATTTCTCATATTTATTGGATGAGTACTTCCTGAAATGGACTGGTTCCACAGATAATATGCCTGGGGGTCCATTTTTTCTTGCTTTTGACATGACAGGATCATGCTGCTTGTTGCACACACAAGTTGCGGAATTAGGCGACTTGGATCCTCCAGTTTTAGGACCATTGATAATGGGAAAATTTTTTGACTTTTTCCGTATGAGATCAAAGATTGTTTCCCCATTTAAAGTTTTGCAAGTAGTGTCCTCAGGTCCAGCCAGAGATTCACCTAACCAAAAGGAATGGTCACAGAAACATTTTATAAATATTAATGGACACTAATGCTTGGTTAAAAGAAGCACCTGTGTCCATCAGAGCTCCTGAATTTTCTGCAGCAGGCTGTTGATTTCCAACTATATTGCTGTTAATGTCATCCCCGCTTGGTTCTGTTTCTGCCAGTTCTCTTAGGGGATTGACTGGGGCCTGCAGTGGAATCTCATTTCCTTCTTTTTCATCCAACTCTTCTACTTGAATGTGTGGATCAAGCAGCTTCTCAAAGCCACGCTTTCTTTTGAGATTTAAGAGTTGTGATGATCGAGGATAGGAGGTGCCCGGACTTGTCAATGAGGGAAAGCACTTGGCTTTTCCATGGATATGATCAAAGACTGCAGTTCCTGAAATGATTTTGCATTCATTATCTTCGGCTGTCAGAGCTTGCTCTTCTGCAACAAGTAGACAATGGGTGACTACAAAAAGGCACCAAAGGGAATAATAACAGGAAGGTTCTCTTATAAAAGTACCTTCTCCAGATTCTTCATCTACAAGGTTAAAACTGGGCCTGCAAGAAAGAGAAAACAGTTATATTAATGCTTGATTGTTAATAGAATGATAAAAATTCTTTAGTAAACAAGAATATTCAAGCGGTGACTAGCACATAAAATTGTATCAGTTCACAAGGAACAGTATGCACTCACATTGAGCAGCCTGTTCTTTCTGATTTACCCAAACTATCAGAATCTAATAATTGAGCTTCAACTTTAGCTGACTGGTCATCCTTTCTGATGCATACTTCCTTATAAGAAGAACCAGAAGACTTCTTGCTACTGTGTTTGTTATTAGAGGTTGGGCTTTTATCCTTCAATACTAATTTTTGATGCACATCAACTCCAACTAAATCAGACATACAATTAATATCAGGTTGAACATGTTATATATTTTGTATTTATAAAATAATAGTTGCAGTATCAGAAGCATAAGCTTACGGTATTCTTCATGAAGTAGATGGGCATTAACAGTTAATTTCCCCCTCCATGGTTGAGACACAAGGATAGTCACATTATAGGGACTGCAAATTAAAGGAAACCTCTGAGAACAATTATTTATTAGAAAGTCATGAACTTGAATTCTCAATGCCAAAATGAAACACTAACATAAATAGTTCATTTTTCAATAAAAGCCATGTGCATTGTCCTAAGCTACAAGCAAATATTGAACCTATATTTCTGTCATTTCTCCCCATACAAACCAAATGATTTCAAGTCAAAATAATGAAAGGAGACATCTTGTATAGAACATGTGGGCATTGGGAGCCATTTCATTAGAAAGTTCCTTTTGCAGCAGTACCACTAACTCTAGGTAGAATATTTCCTTTTGTCCCATTTTCTTTGTTGTGTAGTTTTAATGCAGAAGATGCTTCAAAATCATTACAAATCATTATCGTACAAGAACATTTTCTGCCAGTGTGCTTCTCAACATGGTTGCAGATAAGCGCAGCAAGAACGATTAGAAACAATAAAGGAGACATTAGACGGTAGCAGAAGATCTATTTTCAAGTTTTTTGACATGTGGAAGCAACATCCGGAGTTCTACCAAATTATCAATGATGTCTGGCAGTAGAATATAGATGGATCAGCTATGTTTTGTCTTTGCAAGAAGCTTAAGCTTCTTAAGGGTAGATTGAAAGTGTTAAATACAACAAGTTTCTCCAATTTATCTGACCGTGCGAAGAATGCTAGAATGGAACTTAATGCGGTCCAAGAACAGAACAAATCAAACCCGTTGATTGCGGATTGGGAACGAGAAAAATCTCCATATTCTAACTTCTATTTTTTGAATGCTTTGGAAGAGTCCTTTCTGCGGCAAAAGGCAAAAGCATCTTGGATAAAGTTGGGAAATAGAAATAATAAATTCTTCTTCAATCTCCTAAAGCAAAGACAGTATAAAAACAACTTTGTGTCTATTATGGACAACCAAGGTAACAGATTGAAAGGTTTAGAGTAAGTGAAATCTGCAACTATTCTTCATTTCAAGGAGATGTTGAATCATATTCATTCTAACAACCAGAATTTTGATAGACTCTCCTCTCTACAGCTCCATTGTATCTTAATGGAGGAGCAAATCATGTTGGTCCAACCCATTTCTAATGAAGAAATTAAGTATAGTCTATGGGCTTTAGCTAAGGATAAAGCATTGGACCAGATGATTATGGAGCTAACTTTTTTTGTGACACTTGGGACATTGTAAGGAAAGATGTATGTGTCACTATTAAGGATTTTTTTGCATCAGGGAAGATGTTAAAAGTAGATTAATTCAACATCTCTCTCTTTAATACCTAAAATAGATAATCCCTCTTGCTTTTCAAACTATAGACCCATTATCTGTTGTAGTGTATCTAAAAAATCTTAGCTGAAAGATTAAAAATTGTTATACCATCTTTGGTGAGCAAGGAGCAAACCACCTTCATTAAAAGGAGGAGAATTGTTAATAATATTTTGGTTGCTCAAGAACTCCTTTAGGGATATCATAAAGATAGTAAGGGTCCTAGATGTGTTATCAAAGTGGATTTTATGAAGGCCTATGACAACATCAATAGGAGTTTTTTAGAACATCTTAGAGTTTATGGCTTCCTTGAGTAGTTTATAGGTTGGATTATAGCTTGAAACAGTAAAGTTTTCCATCAACATTAATGGAGAACTTACGGGTCACTTCTCGGCTTTAGAAGGGTTAAGGCAGGTGACTCTATCTCTCCTTACCTTTTCATTTTGGCTATGGAAGTTTTTTCTAGTATTATGAAAGACAAAGGAAATATGATAGACTTCAAGCACCATTGGAGATGCAAAAAGACAAGGCTTAACTATTTTTATTTTACAGATGATGTGTTAATTTTTACCAAAGGAGATGTTCACACATTGTAGATTATTGAAGAAGGCTTTAAGAGTTCCACCTTCTATCTGGCCTTAAAGCAAATGCTCAAAAGAGTCACATATTCTTTAGTGGTGTTCAAGAGGCTACTAAGAGACAAATTATGAGTATGTTAGGTTTTGATGTTAGCACTTTACTTATCAAATACTTAGGCATTCCACTCTTGTCTAGAGGTGTATCCAAGAGTGATTACTCTAATCTTGTGCAGAAATTTTCAACTAAAATTAATTATTAGATAAATAAGTTCTTTTCTTATGTTGGATGTGTGCGTCTCATCAAGAGTATCTTATTTTCTCTTCAAGTACACTGGTCATCTATCTTCATCATTCCTAATAGGATATTGTCACTCATTGAAACAAAAACAAGGAGATTTCTATGGAATGGAAATTATGAGTCGAAAGTTAGAGCTAAAATGAAGTGGAAGGATGTGTGCATGCCCAAGAAAGAAGGTAGTTTAGGGCTCATTAACATCAAGATGTGGAATAGAGTTACTCAGTTGAAGCATATAGGTTGTCTTGGTTTGGACAAAGGATATCCATTATGGCCGTGTTGGGTTAGGGAAGAGCTTATGAGGGGAAGAAATTTTTGGAATATTCGCATTCCAAATGATTTCTCATGGGCCTGAAAAAAGATCCTTAAGTCAAGACCCTTAGCTAGACACCTACTAAAGTGGAGAGTTAGTAATGGCAAGCTCATATTCTTTTTGCTTGATGATTGATATCCTTATGGACCTTTAATTGAGTAGTTAGGTGAGTGAACTAGTATGACATCAAGATATCCTAAGTACACATTATTAGAGGAGTTCATAGAAGAAAATGAATGGTCTTAGCTGGTTGGAGATAGGTAGCTTTCTATCATCACCAATCTAGGGCCTTTACGGCCTAACTCTTCATTGGAAGATGAATCAACCTACTTTTTGGGAAGAAATAACAAGCCTAATGTGACATGCTATTCTTTGGTTTGGTAAAAAAGTTTAACTCCAAGATTTGCTTTCATTATATGGATGGCGGTCCAGTACAAGCTCCTAATGTTGGACAAGTTATATGCTTGAGGTGTAGTTGAGTGCAACAATTGTTTCCTTTGTCACTGTCATGAGGAATCTCATGATCATCTATTTTTTACATGCCCCTTTTCATAGCAGTTGTGGAAGAACTTGGAAGGACTTTATGGCTGGAATAGAGCAAAACCATTGAGTAACACATCCTTTGGGAATTTTTTGAGGCCATAACATCTTCAATTGGTTAATGTGCGGCATAAGAAGCTATTTGCTATAACAACTTACTATCTATGGATGGGGAGGAGCAAGAGAAGAATTACAGATATAGGATCCTCTTTAGAAAATCTTTTGAAAGTTGTTATATTTTGTTTTTCAAATAATTAAGCACCATTATGATGTGTGGCCATTTGAGTGAACTAATAGCATATTCAGTAAGGGGAATGTCAATTCCATTCCCTTAGTATTCCCTAAGAAGCCTGTTATTCTCTTGTTTACTTGCTTTAAGACCATCGGTGTTTGATTTCCTGATGAATTGATTTGCCACCACTTTAAGGAGTAGAAATTCTTTATTTGCCACCTTGAATCTGAATTCCTGAAGTCATCCACTTGTCTAATTCCAACAATACCCCCACTAAAAATAAAAAATGACAGCAACTACCCTCTAATTAAATCATCTAACCTCACATAATTCTTTACTTCTTCTCACAGTTTGATATGGTGTTTCTACTCAACATCCATCCAATTCTACTTTCTATCTGAAAAAACCCTAACCCACCAATACGATTTGTAATCTCAAGCCATGGGAGGTACGTTGCCTCCCTCTCTTCGGTCAGTCGTAGTTGCAGCTGTCAACACCCCAAAATTGTTGTAAACTTCAGCTGGCGTAGAAGAACTCACAACGGACAAGTAAGCAACTGTCGCTCACTTGGAAATATAAACACGGGTAAACGAATTATGTATCTCAACAACTGTCACTCACTTTGGAGAACAGCTTACTATATTCTGCTATGGCTTTGTACCTTGTGAATGTCTAAGTTTTTTAGCGTGTGCCTATTGATGGAGGAACGACCCACAGCGAGGAACATGGACGTGATGGGTCAAGTGATTATGGCTCCGTTGGATGGTGACATGTATGGTAGGTTCACTTTGGGGCTTCTATGGTGAAGATAGGGCGGTGATGATGGAGCAAATCTATCGATTTAGGGATTTAGGTTTTAAAATTTTTTAAGCTATCTGATTTGTTTACAGAGGAGTAATTTAGATATTTTACTCTTTGTTCGATTCATATTTCCTATCGTAAGACATCCAAGTAAACAGTTCGATCCAAACATCACAATATCCATTCATATTCTATTCCCCCATATCCTATTCCTTAATAATTATAATTTCATTCCCCACATATTTCATTCTGTAAACTAAACATACCATAAGTATCCCTTTTTGTCCTTATACTTAGCTCATTCTTATAGGTTTCTTAGTGTGCTTTCTTTTGTATACATCTTATGTACAATTTTTGGTGAATCAATGATATTTCTCACCATACGAAAAAAAAAAAAAAGGAGATATTGGACAACACTCAACTTCCACCCTTAAAAGAATTAATAGACATAATCCTACTTGATAATCAATATTCAAGCTATAAGGCAATTGGTTAGACTTAAATGAAGATGTATAACCATTATGATAAGGGGGAATTTGAGATTAACAACAACCAATCTTTTATCAAAATCACAAAAGAGCTCAATAGGAATTTGGAGAGTGGTAAAACACAAGGTTATGAAATTGCATCAAAACATGTCTTTGAAGGACATTTCCAGGTAATACGTACTTCAAAAACACACTTTGTTTGTAATCTTTAGCTGCCTAACAGACTAAAAATACACTTCAAATTTTGGGATGGCCTTTGAGAAGCATTTGTCAAACAACAGATTTTGAGGAATCTTTTCAAAATAATATGGCATTTTCGTACTATTTTCCGAGACCCTGACCATCTCCCGCTTGTATCATATAACACAAAACTCATCCTTGTAGTGATGATTTAGTCCATCTCATTCATGTAAGGAAAATCAATATTTACAAAGAAAATTTTAAACGAAAGCACAAAGATGCTACACTACAAAGAGATAACTAATATGTTATTGACAAAGATCGTGCACAAAAAGAATCAATTGGGGTTTGAGATTGCTTACCTATTAAACTCATCCACCCTGCTGTCACCATTCAAAATTTTTGATTAGTTGTTCATATTAAGTGGTATTATGTATGACAAAGGAAGTAACAGTTGAATAAAGCTAAAGACATGTAAGTAGATGCTCCATCTCCAATAAGGAGTGCTAATGTCCATTTCTAAGAGATACTTGCATGAAATTACCTTATTTTCTGATGAAAAAGAATTAGATTATCGTCTTCAGAACTAACAATCTGCACGGAAATAAAAATCTTAGGGTGCATGAGTAGAAGGTGCATTAACAAAATCCTCAAAATATGCAAAACATGAGAATTCTAGAGAGAATATGTCTTTCAACATACCATGTCAGCATAATGTCTTTTATTTCTCAAGATTGACTCTGACTTCTTAGTTAATGTTAACAACAATTTTGCTTTTCCCTGTCCTGGAGGTTCTGTTTCCTCAATTTTCAATTCAACTTTTGGAGGCAAGGACTGAAGTGATTCCTTGATCTGATTCCCAAAAGGATACTTTCTGCCTGTGACTATCTCTATTTTCCTTGGATCAGCATTAGCAAGTTTCTCAAAGGAATCAATCTCCATGGAATGCAGTGCCTTTTGAAAGAAGAAAAGGGAGAGTAAAGTACTTTGAGAAAATGATAATTGTCATTCCAAAAGTAAACAATAGTCTAAAGAGAAGCAGAGTAAACCTTAGCAGTAACCATTCCAATGCCAGGTAATTGTTTAAGCAAATATTTACTATCATCCCAGAGTTTTTGATGCAATGATTTGGCCAGAAGAATTGAATTAAGAGCTCCTTTGTAATTATTCTTGTATATGAAGTATTCCTTCATGCATTTTGCAACTCTAGTCCCATTTGAGCAAATGGAGTTCATGTCCTAGAACATGAGATCAGACAAGGTTATTTAATGAAAGAAACCTTTGGGCCCAAACTTCTCAATTTTAGGTGATTGGTGATGAACCTGAGTCATAGATAAGTCATGAACTAAAGGATCGCCTGTCAAGAAATCATTAGTTAGAACAAAAATCTTCTCTTCTCTGCTTTGAATACGCTTTTTTGGTTTTCCTTTTTCATCAACAACATGGAACCGCAGCCTTCCACTTTTATCTGCATTTATGTCATTCAGCAGCTTCTTTTCATTGCGCCTGAGCTGTATCCCTAATATATATGAAGAAATTAAAATCAATAGTGACCATCATCAAATAAAGCAATGTAGCAATCTATCAGGCTTCATGTACATGCAATTTCCTCAGCACGGCATACTATATGAATCGCATCTTCTAGGCTACACTTTTCAGGACTCTGCATTATGTGCTTCATCGTCTCAAATTTCAAATAATACTTCGTCATTAGTCGTCCAGGTTCTACAGAGCAAAATCAAACAGTTAAAATGCTTGGAACTGGCATGTTGATTGATAGTAGTTCAAGCTCCCATAAAATCTGTCGATGTACCTAGAGCCTTCAAGAGAAACCCCTCTTCGTCAGTCCATATCATTTGATGCCGTGACAACTCGTTGACTTGTTGAATGCAGATTTCTAATAAATTATTGAGCACACCAGTCACAAAGTATCTATTTTATGGGGCATGGGAATGTTGTTGATGGAAATGAACACACTGCGGTACCTTTCATATGCTTTTCTATTTGGCTTTTTAAGATTGCCTTCTTGACTGCATAATTACCAGGGTCCTAAATGGTGGAATGTAGACGCCAGTTTAGAATATGATTTGACCTTAGACATATCCAAGAACTTCCCACTAACACATACCTTCCTCATTCTAACATACAAGTATGAGCACTTCATCCATTCAATTGCTCGTGCAATGTCGGTTATCATCATTTGAACTATCTCAGCAGTTAGATGCTCCGTCACACAAGAAAGCAACCTGAGATAAGCAATAATTCCTCTCAAAATGTAAGAACTGTCCAACTGCCAAGTATAAAATGCAAAGATGGCAACATCTGGGAGTCAAATGGTAAGTAAAGGAGGATTAGCGTCACCAACTTACTGTGACTCGACTACTTCACATCCATTCAGGAGGTTCTCATACAAATGGACCTAAGATCACAAAGAATATTTGCATGATTGCTAGGAACAGGTATGTCCATATTCTACTATAATTTGGAATAGGGGATGTTGCTAATACTGTTTCTTTTCTTGTCATGATTATGACTATGCCTGTATCATCAAATGGTGGCCGCCCTGCCCTACCACACATCTGCAAGGTCAAGAAAAACAAAGATTTGTCAATTTAACAAAAGATAAAGAACAATCATAGAACAGAAGGAAACAATTTATTCTCTCTCCATGATATCTTCCTTTGAATAGATTCAGATCAGCAAGTGTTTTCTTTAAAAGTGAATAGATTCGGAGGATTGTATATTTTTGTATTTGTACTGATTCAATTGATTGACCGCAAAGTTGATGTCCAGTCAAGAGATGGTGAGGTACTAAAATGCACCCAAAATCTCATGATAGATGGTGGTAATGAGATACCTGTAATATTGTAGACCTGTCATATTCCATATAAAGGCCTTTCTCCTTGTTGCTGGGTGGACCAAACAGTAGGATGAACAAAAAGAAAAAGGCATTTTTGCACATAGAATGAAGACAAGAATTAAAAGAAGAAAGACATACAAGTTTTGAGTTGATTTGATAACTACAGTATGAGCAGGAAAGTTAATTCCATGAGCAAGTGTGTTCGTAGTGCAAAGAACTTGAATGTCCCCCTTAAGAAAAAGACCTTCAACAAGGTTGCGGTCCTTCATGGAAAGCCCACCATGATGAAAAGCCACTTCACACATGGAATTAATTGGTCAATAGTGTCTAAACATCAGATTATAACGGGAGTCAGATACTCATAATAAAATCTCCTACCACCATAGGGAATATATGATTGCATTTGTTTGTCACCACAACCAAGGGAAGCTTCTCTTAATCTCTCCTGCTGTTCTTTAGTTTTGATGAATGGATTTGAATAACCAAAAGTCATTACTGTGTGTGAGAGTCGCTGAGCTGCTTCTTGTGCCCCTTTTCTGGTTGAACAAAAAACTAGAGCAGATTTCCCCTTTGAATATTGCATGAGAACATCTGCAACATATATCACAAGGATTAGGGTTTTTTTTTTTTTTTTTCCTGTGCTCCTGAGTTGACAATCTGCGATTATTCAAGAAAGGATCTTTTGGCAAGATATTCCAGTTTATCCTACTTACCAAAGATGAAATTCTTAAGGCGCTGGAGAATAGATAGAAAACAATAGATCATTAGGTAAATGAAAGCTGCTTGAGAGATCCATTTGAAAAGTTCATGGGAAATGGGGTACTTTTCAAAAGAAACTCAAAAGGCCTTCTTTTTTGGCAACATATTTGCTGCTTTACAGCAAGAAACAGAACGTATGAGAAAACTTACCTGCTCAAAAAGAAAATCATTTTTTGCTGGTGTATAACCTGAAAGAAAGATCATTGTAAGAATATGGAGAGAACAGAGCAATGGCTGGGTGATGCAGAAAACTAGTAAGAACCGGAAACAAGGCATGTTTGGGAAGATAGATTTGAAGGGAAAAAATGCGAACAATAAAGCTGCAGATACTGCAAGCATATAGATATCAAATAAGTGGATACCAAGAACTTTAGTAGTCAACTTCACAGGTCTCATTTCTTCTCCAAACCTGAGAAAAAAGCATATCCAAATGAAAAAACTGCATGTAAGCATATTTGTGGAAAAAGGATGCAGAGGCACCTTTTAATTCCTTCAACAGGAACCATAAGCCACTCCGCTGTAGTAGATCAAAGATTAAAATCCTTGGCTTGTTATATTATTAATTTAAAACTTCATAAAACACATACTCAGTTTTGCCCAATTGGACATTACCAAGATCCTCAAGATTTGGTATTGTAGCAGAGACAGCTAGAAGTCGCACATGAGCAAGAGCACTTGTTCTCATGTCAGGATTTCTAGAAAGCATTTTGATTCTACTAACAATAGCTTCCAAAGCTGCCCCACGGGGATCATTCAATAAGTGAACTTCATCAATCAATAACAATGCTATGTCACCAAAATAGCTTAACCCGCCATCTCTTATTCGATATCGAGTAACTGCATCAAATTTCTGTTGCAAAGAAGGAAAAGAGGACCAGTTTAAAGTCATACATATGGAAACCTGGTGTGCGAAAATTCATGTATGGATTCACCTGAAGCTTCTAAGGAAACCATTTTCCTCAATTTATCTTTAGAAGGAAAAATACAACTAAAAGCATGTAGCTGTTGATTAATAAGATGTCTTCTAAACAGATCTAAATGATGAAACGACACATCCAATGCCCTCCATATTAAGTAACTTCAATAATTTGGATACATGGTGTTAAGAATGGGGGGTTTCCATTAAAATCTCAATTACTATTGAGCTAAAGACGACCAAGCAGATAGGGATCCAAGCTTACCTCAGGTGTTGTCAGAATAATGTCTGCTTCCTGTAAATTCCTTGCACTGTATGTATCGGTATCACTAGTCAGCTCTAGGCAATTAATCCCCCATGATCCAAACTTCTGGCTCCAGTCACGAAGCTTTTCCTGCACTAAAGCCTTCGATGGGGCAATATAAATCTTTAACCACCATCAAAGGTAAAAAAGACAATTAATTATTCTTTGAGTGAAGAGAATGTTAATTATAAAAACATTAATAGTATTCTATATAATGTTTCATCCGGAGATTAATTAACTGTACTCCTCGCAAAAGATGTTAGCTACTGCACAAGATGCAAGTCATATGGGTTATATCCTCTCCTTTCCAATTGAAAAATATACAACCTCAGGAAGTAGTCAATTAAAGTTTGCACTTCAATACAATTATAGGTTGTATAAACGCCCCTGCAAATCTCATATTTGGCATTCATCACATAAGGATCTACCACTAGTCTAGGCATGCACTGGATCAGAAGAATTGCTCAAACAGTGATTAGCCTCTGCTAAACAGAACAGTTAGTCTGGAACATTTTCTTTATAGATCTGCAAGCATTGAACTGCACACAGAGTCAAATACATGAAGTTCCATTTCGTCTAGCTCAAAGTAAGGAGCTATAAACAGATTTTTACTGGTTATTTGTCAAAAGAATTCGCATTATGGCGCAAAGATCTTACGGTTTTGAGAGTTCCCTTTTCATGTGCAAATTTCATTTCCTCAATGATGAACCTTGAGAGCAGTCTCAAAATGCAAAGCTCGAAGAGAACTGTTTTGCCACTACCAGTCGGTGCAGAAATAACCATGTTCATGTCCGAATGGTAGCATATGGGGAAACATTCACTCTGCAATGAATTGAAGTACCTGTTCACATAAGAAATTAAAAAAAAAAAAATGGAACGATATTCCACAATTTGCAGAAGTAACTAAGAACATTTGAAATTGCAGCCGAGAGAGCATCTATAACAAAACATTTGCCCTCCTGCAGCAATTGTGTTTTGATATATAAATAAAAAAACAGACGTAATATCTGCTAGTTAGCCCATCCCACCAAGTGGGAATAACTTGAGTGTTGTGTTGATGTACACATAGATCCGTTAGTCGAAACATTTAAAGGCATGTTTGCAGCATCAAGTTTAATTTGGTAGGAAAGCATGAGACAAGTCCTCCATCTGTAATTACTCCATTTAATTGTATTTCCACATTATGAATCTTCATCAACATCTCAGTCACATGTGAAGAAGTGTTATGCATATTAATAGAACATTAGTTTACTGCCATAACATTTAAGATTTAATTACCCATTTGCAGCTGCTGTATAAGACTGAATAGCTAACTGAAGCATGGTACTTCAAGGAGATATCGAGGCATCCGAGTTGAAAATTATACATATATATGTACAAATCCATGTATAAAGTCAGATAGAACTTATGGATATATTAAAAAACATAGACGCCATATCAAATAATACAGCAGCTCACTTTACTTCTATATGGATACTTAAAATCATGAAATGCAAAGGTACCTGAACGAAAATACTGATCTGAAAGGAGGAGGTAGGTCCATCACAGACTTCAATGTGTAAGAATCCATAACAACAATTGCTCTACAGCTCTTAGAGAACAAACATGTATTGAACCGTTCAATCTCAGTAGCTTATCCACAAATAGCAAAGGCAGCGCATCATGAAGCTGCAATATTCTGAACAAACTTTCAGATGACATATTCTAACTCATCAACCTTATATAAATTGAAGTTTCAACCAAGAATCAAATATTTTCGTTATTAAGCAGATGAAAAGAACACATACTCAATGTTTTAGGAAAATAATAGTAAAGTGCACTTGTGGACTTAATGTACATTGCACAAATCCGATTGTTCCATGTAATATCTGTGCATTTGCTGATTAATTTTGGTAAGAGTTCTATCATAACCACATATTAAGCCCAAGTAAAATTCTAATGAAAACAGTCAAATCAAAGAGAATGTCCACTTCATTCACAGATTACTGATCCCGTACTAAGCATTCTATGCTTTGTAATTTCTACTTTTAACTTCTAAGTCAAGAAAAACGTGTCGAACCATTCCATAGCTTAATCACAAATGGCAAACAGTAACAAATTATGAGTGCACATTGCGAACAAACTTCAGATTTTAGATGTGGTATTAACCTCAAAGAAATTAAAATTACATTGAAGAAACGATTTACTCTTTGTTATAAGAAGCAGAAAACAACGCATGCAAACGGAAGCTATACGCATACGAGAAGATCGCAAAACGAATACATACAGACCTAAGCGGAACGCACGTACGAATTCCGATCAGTTGAATCTTCTTGCTAAAGAATTACTTAAACTAAACCTAAAATCTTCTTCAAATAGTAAAATCAGATAGGATATGGACATTTTGAATACTGGATTAATCAATGCTTCGTTTTTTTTTTATTCGGACTACCTAATTTGATGAATCAAGCGTCGTTACTAGTGGATTGTTAAGCACTAGAAGAATGAAGACTACGAGAAACGTTAGATTTACCTGAGTTGGAGAGCAGAGGGAGAAAGAGGGGACGGGAAAATGCCCCGAAAGTAGAGAGTGGAGCATATGCGATGCGTGATTTGAAAAAGGAGGGTATTTATACTTGCGATGGATAGAGGTTTAACAAGTCGTCGCCATAAGTTTGCATATTTTCGTTTCGCGCTTCCAATTTTTCCCATTTTTTTGGAATGGACGGTGGATGCATAGTATGAATTTATGATGCAACGTAAAATACTGGTAAAATAAATTGATGAGTATTGAGTAAGAAATTATTAATTTTTAATCACATGGCAATAGAAGTTAGATATTTTAGAAAAGTCCTATTCTTTTTTCTTTTTTAAGTAGTTTTTAAGTTAAAATTTCAAATTTTATAGAGATTTTGTTGGAAAAGGTTTCACAAAGTTACTTTAAAATTTTTCTAAAGGAATATTTAACACAGCTCATTGTTTTTGTAAATTCAAACTTTGATAACTTCTCGTTTGGAATTTTATGATCAATACAATATAAGTACATACAAATTTTATGTATTTGCATTTGAAAATACAACATCAACTGGGCGAATAGCAAGTAGTGTTTAGTTCAATACATAACGTAGTACCAAGCACTAACATTTCCCTTATGATATGTTTGTACGTGTAGTAGAGCATATAGTTTTTTGTATTGTGTGTTATTTGTTTCTCACAAAGTACAATTACATTAAAATTTTGAAAGTTCGACTTTTTATCATTTTATACATATTTAAGTTTCAATATTCCTTCTACACATCATCACAATTATAATATTAAACCACCACCAAACTATCTTATTACCATCACTACCACCATAGTCCTTATTCAACAATTCCACGACCTCAAGTGTTATCGCCACCTCCATCTCAACCTCTCATCACACCACCATCAACCATCATCTCACTATTACCATTACATTATTGTTGTGGCAGTGGTGTAATAAAGGTTGTGGCTATGATATGTTAGAAGCAACCGGTAGAGTCAAAATCTTGATATGAATAATTGAAGTGAATTCTTCGAAGAGAAAATGCTAGCAAATATCATTATTTTTTGTTTTGGATCTAGAGGTATGTAAGTAGGTTAAATTAACTAATCTGACTCGGCCTATTTTGACCTGTAAGTTAAACAGGTTAGGCTCATTTAGCTTACTTTTAAACGGATAAAAAAACCTCAATTTTAACCCATTTAAAATAAAAAGTTAAACAGACCGACCTGCGTTTCAAAGGTATAAATGTATTAAACGAACTAATCCAAACCAGCTCATTTTAGCTCCCAAGTTAAATGGGCCAAGCTTATTTAGCTCACTTTTAAACGGGTTAAAAAACCTTGACCCAAATCCGTTTAAAAAGCAAGTTAAACAAATTGAATATTGGGCTAAAACCCACTTGTATACTTTTATTTAGATTTTCCAAATCATTCTCACAAGAGATTACTTCTATTTTTTTTATTTCTTTTTTTTATTTTATTTAAAAATTCATTCTATTTTATTATTTTCTAGATAATATAGAATTAATTAATAGAGAATGGTGATAATTTTCTTTTTCTTGAATAATGATTAAAATTAATTATTTATGAAAAGATCTTTTGAGTCTAGTTAGACCTAGAACTCTTATTTTCTATTGAATAATGATTTGAGTAAGCTTTAAATGAGCTCTCCGAAAGCTTGATGTAAATAAACAAATTTTTGTTCTACATCTTTGAGCTATATATCCTTATTTATAAAATCAAAGGAAACTAGAAGAATGAGAGAGTCCAGCTGATTAGGATCTAGACTCCTTCCAAGAGGTGAGCTTGACTCTTAAGAGATTGACTTTGGCATAAAAAAAAAGAGTAGAAAAGTAATTCAAACTAATACTAAGCTAGATTTCAAAGTATAATAAATTAATTAAATAAAAGAGGGTTAGGCCTTTCATCACTATAATGAGGTTTAGCTCTCATTGATCTTAAGAAGTAAACATCTACTTGGTATTATCTTAATTTCCGTTACCCCGATTAAATGACCATAAAGAATTAAGGTACAATAAGGGATACATCGTTTGCTACTTAAACTACAGTAGGAAAATTAAAGAATAGATCAAAATTGTCGAAAGAGTATATTATATATAAAACAAATAAATATTTGATCTCTTCTTTTTTATTTCTTTATACCGTCTCTCTTTTCATTCAATAATAATGTTAATATTTTATAACGTATTTGAAATACATAATTGAAAGTTTATTTAGTTGGTTGTTAAGGATAAATGTGCGATTGCTCAATTCTATCATTTTTTTTTATTTATTCATGATTCTTTATCTCCTCTCCTCAACTCATCATGTGAGATAAAGGAACTATTTGTTATATCATCAGCATAAAGAATGTAATGCTCATAATTTCCCTCTAAACCTAGCTACTGTTGAAGCTCTACCTACAAATGGATAAAACTTTGGTGTTAGTGTAAGTGTTTCCGAATAGAAATATATTCTATATATTATGTCAAAGATGACAATGACGTAGATATTGTTTGGTAGTGGAGTGATGGTAGAGGTGGTAATAACGTTGGAGAGAGAGATAGTTATGATAAAGTAGTTTAATTGGTAATAGCAAATATGGTAATATTAGTGAAAAGGGGGTTATAACAATGATGGTAGTGCAATTGGTTATGTGATTGCTAAGCAATGTAAAGGTGATATATGATGTTGAAAGTGATGATAATGATGGTCTTACGGTGATGGTAATATTTCTAGCGACAAAAATTGTAGCATATTATGGGCTTTGTAAAGTGATAATGGTAACAGCAATGCAATGGTAGCAGTGGTAACAAATACAATATGCTTGTCATGCCCTAAAACCTAAAAGGTAATCCGCATGTATCCTATTTAAATGAAATATGCTAAAGATGATTACATTACTTTCATTGTCTTTGACCATCAACATCTTTGAGAATTTTACTTTCAGAAATTATTTAGTAGTTTTTGAAGAACATTTGCTTGATAATCAATTATTAATTCTTAACGTTTAATAATTTGAAAACAATTCTTAATTTGAGGATGATGAAAATATTTTATTGATGAACCATCTATATCATATCATTTAATAGTCCGAATAAAATTCCAAAGCCGAATGGCCTAGAAGATATGGAAACAACCAAATGAACAAAGCTAAAGTCTAGACATGACCCAATAAAATAGTAAAATCCAATAATCGCCCAAAAGTAGCATACTTTATAAAGTCAGAATCAAAGAAACATCCATCGAAATGATAGGCAATGAAAAGATGTAAGCGCCATCATCACAAACACGCTCGTCAACCTAGTTCCTAACATAAGCTCATCATAAGTATTATCATTGTATAAGTCATCACCTAAAAAATTAAACTTAAAAGAAAAGAATCACGTAGCCTAGTACATGGAAGCCACATAAACACACTTTATGCCATTCACACACATACTTATTAGTTATGCAGCACTCAAAGTTCATTAATATAATTATTTAAGTGTAAACAAGTAGCACTATCTTATTTGGGATATAACAATAATTATAAGTATTTGGAATATTGCTAACTATTCTTAAAAAATAGGAGTTGCTTGTGATTATATAATATTTTTAGACTACTTAAGTAATATAAAACCTTCATCAATTCATATAAGATACTAAAGGAGGCCCAAACCCTTTAATAATATAGACATTAGGGCAAATAATAAATACATAATCAAAACAGTTAGTTAAGTGTGATTAGATCCCTTAAACTTCTCAAGCATGCTTTTTAACACACATAGCTTTGGAAATACATACATATATGTATACTCCAAATTGTTATTAAGCTCTAAATCTTAGCAATTTATAGTCCTTTTTGCAATGATCTTAGGGTTTTTGCAGTAGCTTGAAGATTAACTACGTATTTTCATAAGTTCTTGGGGGAGGGTGGGGGAGTACTCTAGAAGGTCCATCCATTCTTCACTGGTAGTTTGGGGTTGTATCTGCAGTAATCCAATTCATATATTATCAGGATTCCATTTCTCTAAGACAAAACCTTGATGAGAGTATATTTATCAGTTAGCATGAGTTCGACTTTGTAGATGAAGAGACAGTCACTATTATCATAGTTTCTTTTTTCTATGAATGATAATTCCATTTCAAGACATCAAATTCTAAACAAAGGTCCTCTTTTTATCAGTCTTGCCTGAAACTAATTTCAATAGCTTGACACATTGGTTAATTTCTGTTTTACGAAGCAGCATGGGCAAATTGCATCAGCTCCTGAGTTACCGACTTCATCCTTTGATACCAACTTTCCAGTGTAATATGGACTTACTGCTGCATGAGTTTTGTAGATCGATTTTTACGACCACAAACAGATGGTTCAAGTACATATTTAAAATCCTGGATGATACACAACTGAAGGAACTATTAATACATTAAATAGTATTTGGTTATATAATTTTTATAGTACTAGATTGTATAAAAAATTTTATCTTATGTTTAGTTTGTAATTTTGTTTGGTGACTGAATAAAAATTTGAGCTAATAGACTAGATAAAAGGTTTAGATTTTATCCTATCTACACCATAGTATAAAAATGATATTCACTGGACAAAAACAAAATTATTTTATATTTTCAAAAATATCCCTCCATATTATAATATTGAGTTAATTAATACTATTTTTATTAAATATTACAAAAAATTATTTATGTTATAATATAAATAATTAATATTTTAATATATATTTTTTATATATAAATTTATACTGTTCAATCTTTCTTATATTTATCTCCTTTAGTTCTTTTTATTTAGTCTAATCTTTACAACTAAACACTACCTAAAAGTAAAAAAGCACCATCAATGCTTGCGTTTTGCTTCATGAGGATATTCACATATGCCCATGGAAGAAACAAAGCCCCAAAGCCAACATCAATCTCTCAATTGGTAGATAAAGTTAGTTATGGGATGCAACAGGGCAGGAAAGTTGCTGAGAATGGGTTAACTGTGGAAAAAATGGATTCAAGGCTTGTAAATTTTAAGGAGAAGATTGCACCATTCCAGCTTCCAGGACCACTATTCACTAAAACAATTACAATAAATATGTAATTAAGGATGGTGGGCAAACTCACAAAAATAATAGGCATGTTTATTATGTGGTAACGAGATTAAGTCATTTTGGTATGAACTTAATAGGGATAGTTTAGCTATATGCACGGACGACTTTCAAGGACACCAGTTAGGCATCGCAATACTCCAGATGAAGCAGGGGAGAAAAAGGAAAAAAAAAAAAAAAAGAGAGAAAAAGAAAAAAGAAATGGAGGAAAACAACTAAAAAGGATATGCTAAAATTAGGTAACTATGATAAGAGTGCAATCGGCAAATATTATTCATAGAACTGATTGCACCTAGTGGGAGCATGGCATGATTGTTTCCTTGTTGCTGTTTTGTTGTCGTCATTATGGTTGAGGCCTACTCAGTGACTACATAGACATTATGTTAGATTATGCTCGCGATTAAATGCATATCAGAATTCTAAGTAGACCAGGAGGATCCCATGCAGCTAATGTCTCTGCAAATTTTCATAAATTTGTTGCAGATGCCAATAAAGGACACTATCCCATCTCACTTGCTTCCAAACCAACTATCGCTACTATATATTGGCTTTCAGAATAAATACTACAGAATTACCATATGCATTTCTTTGGTAATCTAGAGCTCCATCTTCTCATGCAAAAGATTTCTTCCTGTGAAGAAAATGGCAATAACCATCAGCTACCTAGAATTGCCACCAGAGTGTAAGAAGCTCATTTACATTATCCTTAGACTCAGCTCCCAAGGCAAAGGATCTCATAGTCTTCCTCTACTGCTACTTCCTGGCATGTGGAGACTGCAAAGCAAATGGGCGCCTTCCATTTTGAAGGAAATGAATATCAGCTAAAAAGCAAATATACCTATGTACATCAACCTCCCCAATCCTAGGTTGCCTGGGGTTCTAGAATCCCAAAATAATAATGGGATTGATGCCGGTGGAAAGTGAATATTTAAACAAGGCTAGGTCCTTGGATTAAATGTTTTTACATATTGTAGATAACTTTCAGTGTACAAATTACTGGAAATTTTAACTTTTTTAAGAAAACATAAATACCTCTAAGGATTACACAAGTCGAGAATGAATATTAACACAATGCTAGGCTACCTAGGTATATAACTTCTAGTGGAGCGGTTCTCTATATAAATAAGAAGGCAAAGCTTACTAATTGTTCACTGACCCTCTGCTAAATATGTAAAAGGCAACTAATGTTGATGCCCTATTTCATATTTACTGTTTATATTATAAACTGGGAACCTTAGAGGAGTATGTCAATTTCAAGCATTTTTCTAGGAAAACCAAACACGTTTGGACATTTTAGTGGATGGGGAGGAAAAAAAAAAAAAAACTAACTGAAGCAGACACCCTTACCATTTTAATCTTGAAAATCCCAGAAAATGTCCACTTATGAGGAATCAAACTTATCTTTCATAATTAAACTTTTATCATTATTACAACTTAGCAGGCATAAAAAGCTTAGACTAGGTAACAGGGAAAAGATGAGCAGTGTTCACTTGTACTGTGAATGCCATCATGTATAAACAAGAAAAGGGTAAGACGGATTGATATGAGTACAAGTAATATTCAAGCGATGCCAAAACCCACCTATTTTCCTCAGCTGAAGAACAATAATTTCGTATTGCCTATGGCCACAATGCTGAGAAACAGCATTGTTATCAAGCCGCGGTTTTAATTCCCAATGGTCATCACCTACTAGCTCCCTTATCAAAGGGGTTGAAGTTTCCCTTGAGGAGATTTGACTAGTATACTGCAAAAACTATTTCACCTTACAATGTCTGAACAAGTACAAGAAGGCCAAAATGAGATATGTCCTAACTAAAGAGGTAACTCTTCAGTTTTTCTATGAATCTAGTTCATCCATTGATAGGAAAATGCAGCAGGAACAGACCATCAAGGCTTAATAACTGGCACATTGACTGGCAATACAACTACAAATAATAAAAGAAAGTTCTTTTGATCACAAGCTATAGTTCCCGACAAGTTCATACTTTATGAACAAGCTCTATATCTGCCCTTAGATCAATATATTTACAAGCAAACTGATAGCAACCATGTAGATAACCTGTCATACAAAGATAAAAATATAAGCTTTGTGTTTAGAAGAAAGAAAAGAACTTCAGCATAATTTCAGAAGGCTGATCAAGCACCAGCACAGCAACCACAAAGAAATTTGACAACCAGAGCTGTCCCACGGTTGCCAAGAATGCATTGCAATCCCTGTATAGGCTACAAAGCCTATCTACATCTTCAGCTTCCCCGAGCTGTATCACTATCTTTTTTATTGCAGCTTGTGAAGGTATAAAGCAATGCATCACGTGTAAGAATAAATTATCTAGGTAGAAGTATTGTATTATCGGGCCAACGACTCATTGTCTTTAGCATATGCAGAGGCATCCAAAAGGCCATTGTTCCAAATATAAACAAGACAGTGGTGATGCTTCTGATTTTGCTTTGCTTCCTGAAAATGTGAAGAAAACTTTATACATTAGTAGTAGAAGGGGAGGTTTTAATAAGCTAATGCAACACCACAAATTAAATGCAGTCTACATCTCAGCACAAGCATATGTAAAGAAAAACTAACACCTCATAGAAACAGCCAATGAAGTTTGGGAAGCAAAAAAAGATGAAGGTAAGCTACTCTGAGAAGTGGCAGCTATATTTTAATCCTATCACATAAATAATGGCCTTCAGAATGCATTTGACGTAAAAGAACATGAAGAACAAACTTCTATTAGAGAATATAAATGGCAAGGAGGCAGCACTCGCCATAATAAAAGTGGTAACCAAGCAAAACAAATCATGCCAGCAAATTAAGCTGATCTGAGTCAAAATTTTCCTTCTTGTCAAAGGACTCAAGATGGCACAAATATTAGTGCAGCACCATTCTTAGTGCAGCATGCATGAAATGATGAAGTCATAAACTTGGCTTCAAGCAGAATTTCAGGTGTAATTTCATTAAAATCAGGACCACTACAAAGATGCAAGTTCAGATGCTGACAAAAGATGCCCTCGATAAATTAACAGAAATACAGGATTCCTAGTTAACTGAAACTATGAGGTGGACTAATTTAGACAATAACATGTCCCTCCTACCAAAAGCACTTGCATATGCTTTCTCAAGGGAACATGTCAGAAGCAGCTGACCTCCATAAAGAAGAAGCGTAGCATCCAGTTAAATCAAACATATTGCAACAAACAAAGAGCACAGGTGCAGAATTTGCAACAAATTTATCTGTCTGTTAAAACTAAGGGATGAGATTAATTGCAGTCATTGTCTTATGTTGATCCTGACTAACTTGAAAGTATCTTGTCCTCTGGCACATTGATTATGAAATCTAAAGATTAGATGTAGGAATCATCATCATGTCTGTAGACCATATATCACCCTATCATCCATGCACGAGCTATCCAGGATTATAACACCTTCAAATCTATGATAAAAAAGAATCGTTTTGTCAGCCTACATATAACAACAGTGAGCAGACCAAAAACTTGATAGGATGGATTAGCCTACCCTTATGACACGAACTTAACACTCGATAACATGTCATCCGCAAGGAACCCACTTTCCCCTTGAAATGTTGTACTCTATACAAATCCGAGCATGGCTGTCTCTGGAGAATTATAATGGGACAATGCCAAGATGGTGAAGCTCTATGTCCAACTGGTTGACAGTACTCTCAGCTATCCACTAAAAGGAGAGACTTCTGCAAGACTAGCATATCATTTCTTAAGAGTTCCAAAATGTCATTTATGTCAGCCAAATAAGAATGAGATCCATCTTCCGAGTAGAATGAATGCACACAGTTTTTCACCTCAACCCAACTACATCCTCCACTCTTCTTCAATCCCTTCTCTTTCATCAATTTTCTGATCTTTACCACATCAACCCAACTCCCAGCTGAAGCATACACATTTGACAACAACACATACCATGCTGGATTCTCCTCTGCCATCTTCCAGAGCATCTTCACTGTCCTCTCAGCTACTTCTTTATTTTTGTATGTGTTACAACTGCTTAATAAAGCAGTAATAGCAGTTGCTTTAGGTGTGAAAGGCATAGACTTAATAAAATCTTCAGCTTCAAGGAGACGACCAGCTCGAGAAAGCATATCTATTACACAAGTATAGTGTTTCCCTTCTGGTTTTACTCCATAAACCGTTTCCATCAAATTGAAATAGTGAAGTCCTTTGTCAACTAAACCTGAATGTGAACAGGCAAATAAAACAGATAAAAGCAGGAGTTCATTAGGAGCAATGGAAGAATTTCTTTCCATTTCTTCAAACATCATCATCGATTCCTCTGCAAAGCCATTTTCTGCAAGCCCTTGTATCAATGCAGTCCATGTGATTTCATTCTTAACAGGCATTCTGTCAAAGACACTCCTAGAACTATTCATGTCACCGCATTTCGCATACATATCAGTGAGCGCAGTACCAATATATACATCATTATATACATCTAGTTTGACTGCTTTAGCATGAAAATTCTTCCCTTTCTCGATGGAGGCTGTGCTTGCACAAGCACATAACACACTTGAGAAAGTAGATCTACTTGGGACTTCCCCTGCCAAAAGCATCTCGCTGACCACTTGGAAGACCTCATCAAATTGTCCACACTCAATATAACCTGCTAAGATACTGTTCCAAGTGATATTGTTCCGTACAGGTGCACATTGAAATAGTTGTATGGCTTGTTCCATTTGGCGATTCAGACTATATCCAAAGATAATTGAGTTCCAGGAAACGATGTTCTTAAATGAAATCGATTGGAAGACTGAGTATCCATCCCTGGTATTTCCACATTTAGAATACAAATCAATTAGGGAACTGCTGACAAAGACATCTCCAACAAAGCCACCTTTCAGAACATGAGCATGAAAATTCATCCCTGCTCGCAAATCCTTTACATCAGCTAAAACACTAATAATGCTTGCAAAACAAGATGAGTTTGGATTAAAGCCATCTTTAATCATTTGAGAAAAGAGATTCAATGCTTCTTCTGGATTACCTCTCTGACTATACCTTGCAATCATTGCACTCCAAGAAACTTCATTCTTTCTTGGCATATTATCAAAAACTCGACGTGCATTTTCTAAGTCACCCATTTCTACATACATATCAAGGATTGCAGTCCATGAAACAACATCTCTCCCCACCATTCGATCAAACACTCCCCTAGCTAAATCAACTTCGCCCATCTTCACAAAAAATGAGATCAATGAATTGGATACCGATATACACCGCTCAAAACCTGTTTTAATAACAAAGCACAACAAACTCATCCCCAAATAAAAGTTACCCATCTCTGTACATGATCTAAAAACAGAAGTAAAAGTAACACTGTTAGGCTCTACACCACATAGAACTAACCTCCTAAATAGTTCTATTGCCTCAAAATTCATCCCATTTTGGACAAACCCACTAACAGCAGCAGTCCACGATACAACATTATGAAATGGGTTCTGCTCAAAATACCACATTGCCTCCTCCACTCTCCCACATTTCATAAGACCCGAAATTAATGCAGTCCACGAAACCTCATTCCTCTCAGGCATTTCATCAAACACCCTTTGAGCTTCATCAATATTTCCCCACTCGACATACCCACTAATGAGACAATTGTTCACAATGACATCATTTTTACTAAAATCTTTCTTAATCTGATTAGTTTCCATTGATCTACGGTGGTTTAAGTAAAATATGAGGAGTTTAACGGCTATATATCTCTCTGAAGAGAGACCCATTTTGATTAAATGGCCGTGGAGTTTAGTCCCATCTGTTAGTGAACCTTTAGTGGAGACGTTTTTCAATTGAGAGACAAAATTTTGTACATGGGCATTGAAGTTTGATTTAGGTTTTAGTGAGCTGAGGGTTTTGACGAGGTTAGTCATGGCCTGGAACAAAAAGGTAGTTAAGTTAGTTGATGAATAGTGATGCAGTAAGGGTAGAACCGGAAATAGGTGAAAAGAGGAGTCAGGTTACATGCCGGATGTGATGTATGTAGAGGACTCAAGGTCAGCGAGTCATGCGATGGACCGGTTTCCCGGCCTGTTTCGTTAAGCTAATTTGTCGGCTATTTTCATTTTCTTTTTGCTACTTTGACCCACTGAGTTCGGTTCTAGATTGAAACCAAATCGGAGTAAATTGTAAATTAAAATCGATTCTTAAATTTTGGAAGCATGGTTTTATTTTTTTTTTTTTTACTTATAAAAATATATATAGGGGTTTTACATAATTGATTTTGGGTTTTAACAATATATTTTAAAAGTTTTTTTTTTTTTCATTTATACTACATATTACAACTTGTAACTTGAAAAAAAAAAAGATATTTGAATTCTATGCACCCTGTTAGGATCAATTTTTATAATGCTAAGTTACAAGAGATTTAATAATAATACTCTAAAAAGTTGTTACCATTATTCTTGGATGTTTTCCATTCACTTATACTGTTTTTCTGCTGGTCGATGCTCATGTGACGTTACGCTCGCGAATCAATTTCGACGGAGAATCGGAAAAGTTGTTTTTCAAATTACAAGTATCTTTTTGGAAAAAGGAAAAAGTGATAAAACCCAGTAGTCCTTGTACGAACTCATTTTTTTTTTTAGGTAAATTAAATTTATAAAGTGAAGATGACATAATTGAAAAAGAAAAGGTTGGGTTTGCTTCGATCGAGTTAAAAATTCTAAGCTTAAATTTTACTGAAAATGATACTTTTCAATTTAAGAGCATAGCTCAAGTAAACTTGTCCAAACTAATTTTATATTAAAAAAGTTTCAGTAAAATATTAACAATGCATTCTATAAACTCCACTTTTACTGTGTCCTTAAGTTTATTAAGCTCATGAGCTTGTCAGTTTAAATAATATAAATTGAGTTCAATTTCAAATTTATTATATTAAAAATAATAAACTTTTAATAACTATTAAATTTTTACTCCATTACTTAATATTAAAGAAGAGACAAGAAAAAATCCCCTTTCATTCGAGCCACTTCAATTTCTCTATGGGCAAAGCAGTAACCATCAAAGAAAACAAATATACAGAAATTGCCGTGTTACCATAGGAAATAAATTAAAAAAAAAAAAAAACTTTTAACTCAATGTTTCACTCGACACAGTAAAATGGATTAAGAAAGTCAAAGCAAAAATAATTCTCCCTCAAATAATTGAATCTCTCCCTTAATGTTGGGAAAATTGCACATTATGGGAGTAAAAATGAAAACAAAATTGTCCCTCTTCTATTTATTAATCCCATTTATATTGTAAGCAATCATAAACGGTTATTTCCTATCATTTAAAATTGATGGGGATATAGATCGCGATATAGATAGAATCATTGATCGAAGAATGGAAAAAACACCATGTTTAAAATTTTCTAAATAAATAAATCTACTATTTTCACATTAAATAGGAAAGTTCCTTGTAGCTTCCACCACTGTCCCATCTGAAGTAATGTTTTGGATGACTCACGGTTTGAATAAACTTTAAAGATGAGACTCAATCAATACATGCTGGAGGAACATGACAAGGCCTGTTAAGGCGCAAAACCATATGTCATCAATGATCATCACCACAACATACCAACCAACCTCGCTGTCTATTTTTCTCAATTATTTGTTGTATATATATATATATGGTAGATATACGGGATAAATTCAGTATAAAATCTTAAAATTTTTGTCTTTTGTTGTCCTTTATTTCAGTATAAAAGCAGTACAGTTGGCTATATTTTCAATTTTTGACAACATAATATTTTAGCTTTTATTTTTGTAATTTAATGTTACTTTCAATTTTATTAGTAATTTAGTTTCTAAGTGTTCACCAAATTATAACTAAACTGAAAGTAAAAAGCCCAAAATATTGAATTGAAAAAAAAAAAAACAAAAGATTTGGATACTAAGGTATCAAAATTGAAAGCATAGACATGCATTTATTTCCTTTTATTTCATTACCATCTGCATTTTTATATATAAAAAATTGAACAATTTAAAGGAGGAAGAATGCCAAATTGGTTCTTTATACTTAAAAAAATGGGATAATGCATGTGAGAGTGTTTGAATGTTTGATTTCAGTCGATTTATTATCTAAATATTCAAATCTTAAAATTGAAATTTTGTTCAATCAAATGCTTGAATTTTTTATTTTGGGTAATTTAGTGCCCATTATACATATAACGTCTATTAAATGCAAATATTTAAATGAACAAATTTTCAATTTCTAAACACTTAAATTCAAGTTTTGAATATTTAGAGACTAAACTGTCCAAAATAAAAAAATACAAATACTCTCATATGCATTATCCTTTCCAAAAATAATTAATTTAGTCTTTGAACTTTGATATATAGAGTATTATCCCTACATTTACAAATGCGGCAAATAAGTTCTTGATTTTCATCAACATAAACATACTTATGAAAATTTTGATGATATCATACAACGTTAATATCCATCATACACGGTAACCCTAGCTTCTCATTCTTTTTCTCCAAAAGTATCTTAGTGAAATTTATAGATATTATTAGCTTTTGTACTAATTTTGTCATTTGTAAATTCAAGATTCATTTAATTTAAAGTACAGGACCCATTGGCAAAGTTCAATCACCAAATTAGTCGGCCAAGGCTTAAGAACTGAATAATTTTAATTAAAATTAAGGCAAGACTAATTTATTTCGGTTTTTTAGTGCTTCTATACAAGTCTATTCTTAGTCATCCCAGTCCAAATAGATCCATAAAGATACCAATCTATACACCATCCATCTATGAATTGTTTATTTTTTTTCCATCATTTATAAATTATGTTTGAAAATATAAGAATTTTTATCAACATGATTCGTTAATTGAAGTCTACTTGAAATTCGTAAGAAAGTCATGATAGTATCAAGTTAAGAAAATAAATATAAAATAAATTGTAACATAAGTATCAAGGCTACTTGAAATTTATAAAAGAACATAGTCATCATAGTATTAAAGTCTGGTGAGGCAAATCATTTAAGCATAACAAATTACAATACAAAAATCTCTCTAATCTCTTCTATTAGTTTTCCATTATAGGTGTATAGTCAAAGAACCGTTATCATTAGCTAAGTGTAAGTAGGTAACACCATCGCATAGTGTGTCCACCAGTTCCCTACTCAATTAGATAGGCTTTAGGTCAATATCAAGGGTTACGAGGTAACTTGCACAAGAAAACAAGCATAAGCTCAAAGGGGGCATTGAAAGTGATTTAGGTGTGGCCATTTTGATAATTAAGCTAGAAACTACAAGAAAGAGTATACAAAGTGTATATAAAAGGCTAGAGATTATAATCATCTATCGAGAGTAATGATTTATTTATACAACTTGACAGAGCTATTTTAAGAAGGAGATAAGCCTCTTAAGATCTTTTATGTATAGAGGATCTTAGGGATAAGCTTTTGACAATTGTTGAATTCCTTATCTGCATGAGTTGTTCCCACCAAAGGTTGATTGAAATAAGTAAGTTGGGCTTATACAACTTGAGTTCAAATGCCCAAGCCTCATGGAGTAGGTAAGAGACAGGAGCTTAGGTTAGGCTTCTGATGTGGTTGGCCGAGATTTAGGGGGCTTGGTTTATCCTTGAAATTAAAAACTTAATCTAAACTTTTGTGGGGTCGTCGAGCTCTACAAAGCTAAGTGTGGCCTTTGATTGAGTTGATTAAGGCTTCAAGGGATCAGTCTATACGTTGAAAAGTTTGACCTGAACTTATATCACGCCCCGAAGCAGCAGAGTCGTAACAGCCCCGCCTTATAAATCATCCTAAGATAGAAGTTGGCCTTACAACCGCTATCTTAGACCTGATCTATACAAGGCGTCAACGACTAACCCGCTTTGAAGTAAACAGTTTATAATTTAAATAAATCATTAATCTAAGAAAGTGAGGAAATATATATATGCTACAATTTAGCTATTGTAGTTAAAGTTTACAATATTTCTCTGTAATATATTCTCTAGTTATTACAGTATTCGAAAATGAAAAATTCTAAAGTAAAAGCTTAAACCTTAAAAATATATGTTTATTCTTTATATGTTTTTCCTCACTCCCCAAGATCTAACAGTTGCTAGCGTGGGAGTAGTTATTTGCCGCTTCTTAACCAACACCTACACGACGTCTATAGGGATGTGAGCAACCACAGCTCAGTAAGTTAGGACGGAGGACTTAAAACTATACCATACACACAACAAGGTTTTCAATCACTTATTAGGTGCAATGCATATGCAAGCAAATGCCATCGCACGACGTTGTCCGGCCCGTCGTGAGATTAGAGAAATTACGCCCGCTCTAATCCGGGTTGAGGAGTTGCCGTTAATGCAATAGCTCACGACCAAACCCAGGCTTGTGTAATGGAGACCTTGCTCCTCCCACGACTACCTTCGAACCACTGTCTTCACCCTCGCCGCGACCTCCTCTCCTATCACTTAGTTCGACTGAGGATGAAGAAGGGACCATTTTGCAATCCTGCGCTATCCCTTCCGAAGAGGTCGGTATTTGGCCGGAGAGTCCTAAGCTCCCCTAATGAGTTGCCATGCAAATCCGATTATGATTACTGGTTGGATATTTAATTAAGTCCAGTTTAGGGTGATCAATCCTTTCATACAATTCATACAATACGTGCCAGAGCAACAAATAGAGTCATAGCATTATCCATAATCAAGCACATGCACACATTCAACTATCTAACAAGCACAACCAAGCATAATCTTAAGTCTCCAAAATACAGCATCGTATTAATCCCAACTTACCTCGACTCCTCGCTCATTCACTCGAGGTCTGATTTGCTCAGGCCATCGCCGATCATCCCTATAACACAAACGTGGTTTCAATTTTTCATATAACTATTATAGGTTCGTTTAATATACCTAATTATCTAGGTCTTAAGTCTTTTACAATTATTCTAGGTTTAGGATTAGGTTCGGGTTCGGTTTCTACATCGATTTCTAAATTAGGTTCTAGTTCAATTTTCTAAGTGGCATTTTATATTCTAACCCTAGAAATTCGTTTCAACCCATAATATGAAATTAATCACATTATTTCCCGATCTCCTAAATACCATCATTATCCCTAGTCAGTATTTATTTTACCCGGTACACTTAAATCCATATTAGTGTACCGAATTCACTCCAAATGTGAGAAATTTTTATATTTTTCATATAATTACATAAATTCAAGTTTCTTATCAGATTTATTATATATCTCTATTATTTATATAATATCAAGTTTTATCCTAATATTTTCTATTTATTATATTTTCAAAAATTACATATTATGCATTATTGCCTATTATGTATATAATGCATTTCTAATATTTCTATTACTTTAATTACCATCCCTAAACATCAATTATCATTTCAAAATGTCTAAATTCATCCTAAATCAGATTTTACTCCTAATTTCCCTAATTTACAAAATTAACTTAAAGTTAACTATTTTTCCCTATTAATCATTTACTACATAATTAACCTAATAATTACATCTAATACCCTAATTGCTACAAATATCATACTCCATCAGATTTCAACTTCCTAAAACATATAATTATTCACTAAATCAGTAATTAATCATTTAATTATTTCATTAACCCTAAATTACCCATTTTATGCCTCATTTTAGGGCTTAAAAATTATCTAAAAATTTCAAAAATTAATTTTTGAAAAAGGGCTTCATAGCACTGTTCTATATCATCTAAGTAACCTACAAAAAAATTTTGGGCTCGAAACTACACTTCTAAGGTCATTTATTTCTAAACCAAAATATGCTCAGTTTTGCATGATTTCTTAAGGACCATATATTACGAAACATGTTTTCATTAAAATAATATTTTTCCTACAAACTACATACAAAAATATCTTAGAATAAAAAAATTCATAATTTTCTAATCATATTTACTATTTTTACAAAATTACACAAGAATCGGGCTAGAAATCGGACTCACCGATCTGGGTGGCTCCTGTAAGCTCCAAAGTTCAGCCAAGTAACCGTATGATTGAACTTAAAACCCAAGGCTTAAGGTGATCGGTTAAAAGATCCGATCAAACCCAAATTATAAACTATTGAGAAGAATATTAGTAAAAATGACCCCGTAAACTTAAATTTAAGAAAATAAGTAATGAAATAAGAGACTATAAAATTTTCAAATTTTAAGCATAATAATTGCTAATTACCGAAAAGGCGAAAAGTGTAATATAATAACTAATAAATTACTGAAGATAGATTATATGTATAATAAAAATTTTAGAATGACCAAAATAATAATTAGGAATGTTCACGTATACCCTACATGTATTTACGTGTAAATAAAAATACGTGAAATTACTTAAATTTACCAAAAACTAAGCAAATAATTGAAGAAAATTATAAAATAATTGAGGAAAAATAAAAATAAAAAAAATCAGAAGGGTGTAGAATGATGTAAACTTGGTCGTGGCATGTCAAGATAAGAAAAGGAAAAATTAACCAATAAGAATTAAGCAACACAAAAGCCAAAATTTAAGGTATAAAGTAATTGTCTTATCTAATTTAATGCACAATAATTACACTAAAGCCCTATAAATAGCAGGAAAAATCCAGGAACTCATTTGGACAGTTGGAAATCAGAGAAAATTAGGGAGAGTCGAAAATTGAGAGAAAAATTCGGTTTGGAAAAAAATTAGAAAAATATGTGCAATTAGGGCTTTTAAAGGGAACCCACACCAGACGAGGAGCTGGGAGTAGACGGCCACCACCACCACACGGTGGTGGCAGCACCCAGGCCGGCCGACAATGCCACGGCGGCCCGCGGTGGCCGGAGCCACCCAAATCGGTGAGTCCAATTTCCAGCCCGATTTTTTGTAATTTTGTAAAAGTAGTAAATATGATTAGAAAATTATGAATTTTGTTATTCTGGGATATTTTTGTATGTAGTTTGTAGGAAAAATATTATTTTGATGAAAACATGATCCGTAGTATAAGGTCCTTAAGAAATCGTGCAAAACCGAGCACATTTCGGTTTAGAAATAAATGACCTTAGGAGTGTAGTTTCAAGCCCAAAATTTTTGTGTAGATTACTCAGATGATATAGAACAGTGCTATGAAGCCCTTTTTCAAAAATTAATTTTCGAAATTTTTAGATAATTTTTAGACCCTAAAATGAGGCATAAAATGGGTAATTTAAGATTAATTAAGTAATTAAATTATTAATTACTGACTTAGTGAATAAGTAGATGTTTTAGGATGTTGAAATCTAATGGTGTATGATACTTATAGGATTTAGGGTGTTAGATGTAATTATTAGGTTAATTATGTAGTAAATGAGTAATAGGAAAAATAGTTAATTTTGTAAATTAGGGAAATTTGGAGTAAAATCTGATTTAGGATGGATTTAGACATTTTGAAATAATAATTACTGTTTAGAGAAGGTAATTAGGGTAATAGAAATATTAGAAATGCATTATGTGCATAATATGCAATAATGCATAATGTGCAATTTTTGAAAATATAATAAATAGAAAATATTAGGATAAAAATTGATATTATATAAATAATAGGGATATATAATAAATCTGATATGAAAACTTGAATTTATGTAATTATATGAAAAATGTAAAAATTTCTCATATTAGGAGTAAATTCAGTACACAAATAGGGATTTAAGTGTACTGGATGGAATAAAATACTAATTAGAGTTAATAATGGTATTTAGGAGATCGGGAAGTAATGTGATTAATTTCACATTATAGGTTGAAACGGATTTTTAGGGTTGGAATCTAAAACATTACTTAAAAATCGAACTAAAAACCTGGTTTAGAAATCGATGCGAAAACCGAACCTGAACCTAACCCCAAACCTAGAATAATTATAAAAGACTTAATACCTAGATAATTAGGCATATTAAACCTTAAACAAAACCTAACAATAAGCGTTGTAGGATAAAACGAACCTATAATATTTATATGAAAAGCTAAAACCACGTTCGTGTTATAGGGATAACCGGCGATGGCCTGAGCAAATCGGACCTCGAGTGAGCGAGCGAGGAGTCGAGGTAAGTTGGGATTAATACGATGCTGTATTTTTTGAGGCTTAAGATTATGCTTGGTTGTGCTTGTTAGATAGTTGAATGTATGCATGTGCTTGATTATGGGTGATGCTATGATTCTGTTTGTTGCTTTGGCACATGTTGTATGAATTGTATGTAATGATTGATCACCCTAAATTAGACTTAATCAAATATACGACCAGTAATCATAATTAAACATGCATGGCAACCCGCTAGGGGATTTAAGACTCTCCGGCCAAATACCTACCCCTTCGGAAGGGATAGCGCAGGATTGCAAAATGGTCCCTTCTTCATCCTCAGTCGAACTAAGTGACAGGAGAGGAGGTCGCGGCAAGGGTGAAGGCAGTGGTTCGAAGGTAGTTGTGGCAGGAGCAAGGTCTCCATTACACAAGCCTGGGTTTGGTCGTGAGCTGTTGCATTAACGGCAACTCCTCAACCCGGATTAGAGCGGGCGCAATTTCTCTAATCTCACGACGGGCCGGACAACGTCGTGCGATGGCATTTGCTTGCATATGCATTGCACCTAATAAGTGATTGAAAACCTTGTTGTGTGTATGGTATAGTTTTAAGTCCTCCATCCTAACTTACTGAGCTGTGGTTGCTCACATCCCTATAGACGTCGTGCAGGTGCTGGTTAAGAAGCGGATACCAATTACTCTGAAGCTAGCAACTGCTGGATCCTGGGGAGTGAGGAAAAACATGTGAAGAATAAATATATATTTTTAAGGTTTAAGGTTTAAGCTTTTACTTTAGAACTTTTCATTTTTGAATAATGTAATAACTAGGAAATATATTACGAAGAAATCTTGTAAACCTTAATTGTAATAACTGTATTATAATATATATATCTTTCCTCACTTTCTTAGAGAAATGATTTATTTAAATTACAAATTGTTTCCTTCAAAGCGGGTTAGTCGTAGACGCCTTGTGTAGATCAGGTCTAAGATAGCAGTTGTAAGGCCAACTTCTATCTTAGGATGGTTTACACGGCGGGGGCTGTTACGACTCTGCCGCTTCGGGGCATGACAGCTCCGGCCACCGCCCACCGCCGTAACCTTGTCGACTGGCCTGGGCGCTGCCACCACCGTGTGGTGGTGATGGTGGCTGTCAACTTCCAACTGCTTGTCTGGTGGGGGTTCCCTTTAAAAGCTCTAACTGCACAGTTTTTCTTATTTTTTTTTTTTAACTCAAATTTTTCTCTCAATTTTTGCCTCTCCCAAATTTTCTCTGATTTGTAACTGTCCAAATGAGCTTCTGAATTTTTCCTGCTATTTATAGGACTTTAGGGGATTTATTGTGCATTAAATGGGACAAGACAATTGCCTTATCCCTTATTTTTTGGCTTTTGTGTTGTCTTAATTTAATTGGCCAAATTTTTTCTTATTTTTCCCAGCTGCCACGACCCAATTCTGGATGATTCATGATTTTTTATGATTTTTCCTTATTTAATTATGAATTTTCTTTAAGTATTTTTTATTATTTTAGCATATTTTGCGTATTTTAAGAAATTACACGTATTTATGCTTACATGTAAATTCATATATAGTACAAATAAATATTCTTAAATATTATTTAGGTCATTCTATTATTTTTAGTGTACATATAATCTATTTCTAGTAATTTATTAGTTATTAGATTACATTTTTTGCCTTTTCGGTAATTAGCAATTATTATGTTTAAAATTTGAAAATTTTATAGTCTCTTATTTTATTACTTGTTTTCTTAAATTTAAATTTACGGGGTCATTTTTACTAATATTCTTCCCAATAGTTTATAATTTAGGTTCGATCGGATCTTTCAGTCGATCGAAACCTTGAGTGATTGGTTATGGAACTTACAACTTAGAGGCTTATATTCAAATTAACTTATCAACATATAGGTTTCCAGTGGTAACTTTTCAAAACTTACCCTCATAGAGTGAGTTATGAGTATGATATCTTTATAACAACATAAGAACCTTTACTTTAACGTATATAAAGTATAAGTTTTAGGATACCATGTAACTATTTTTTAAATTTTTTAAAAAGAAATAATAATTTACATTCCTTTAGCCCAAAAGTAATTTTGAAAAGGAAAAGACATAGTACAGGCCAATGAGATAGAATCCTAAACTATAGCTACTTTTCTATTATATTTCTTAAGTTATAACAGCATTTCTCTCTTCTTTCTATACATTTCATTTTCTTCCCAATTCTTTTTCCCCATATACTAAGTGCTAACCTTAGTTTAATAATGTCATAAAAATAAATGAAGATATTTTCAAGTATACAGTTAAAACTATTGATCAAGTGTCAAAAGAAATTATTTGGCATAGAAAAAAAAAAGTAACTAGAATTTGCTGTTAAAAAAACTATGAAGTTGAAAATAAGAAAAAATTACAAGTTCTATAAGATACATTATAAATTTTATAAAGTTAGTCTCTACAGTGTTTCCACAATGCTATATGATAAGTTCAGATTCAAAAAATTTAGGAATCGATATCTCCAAGGTAGGGTTTGGGTAGAGTTTAATATCCTACCTACCCCGTTCACCTTACCATCAGTTATCATACACAATATGAATAAATCAAGGTATGGCAAAGCTCATCAAAACTTTAGTCTTATCCCAAGAATATTGATGGGAGAACTCTACCACATATTCCTTACATATCTAAAATATAGAATCAAATAATCCATAAATTGTTCTTAAATATCAATATCCATGAGCATTTAATAAGAGGGAAAAGTGCACTTTCACTTCTTAGCGTTTGGGTAGTTTTCTATTTAAGTCTTTAACCCTTTTTTTTTATTTGAATCTCTAATGTTTGTAAATATTTACATTAAAATACTATTGGGTTTTCCATTCCTAAATATCACATGGCAAGACTTGATTCATCTAAATTATTAATTTAAATAAAATTAACTAAATATAAAATAGATAAAATAATGAAATAACTTAAAAATTTTGGATTTTTTTTTAAAAAGGGAAAAAAGATGTAGAAACTAAAAAAAAAAAAAAAAATAGTTTTCGATTACCCTATGGTCGAGGATAATAGATAAGGCAACCATCTTACATGCTGCTGATGATGGTTAGAGATAAGTGGATAACCTTATTATATCGGTTACTAACTCACACCCTGCTCATTCGGTTAGCTTCTAAGTGGGAATTAAGGGTCTTAACATAAGTTCTATGTACAAATTTTTAGAACTTGTTCTTATAAAGGGAGGTTTGAATATGAAGTCTTCCAATCATGTATTTACCTTAAAACCTATACTCTAAGATATAGAGGGTACAGGTTCTAGGCTATCTTGTATTTACCCAGTAAAAAATTATTAAATTATAATAATAAATAAATTAAATGATAATATTAGATTTTTTTTGCTAATAAATGTTTTAGTAACTAATAAGGAAAAAAAGAGCCTAATCCCGTAGGTTAATAACACTAAATAGGTGAATCTAATATTTGTCTCTCACTTTACATTTTTCATTCTTTCCTTTAATCTTCCCTATTTTCTTCTCCAACTTTACTTTTTCAATATTTTCCCTTATTCCTTCTCATATACTAAGTAGTAAGATAACATAAATTTGAAATAATAAAATTAGGAAAAATAACTTTTTTATTTCATAAATTTTTCCATAGGTTTATAATTTTACATATGAAGAGCTTTGAGTATCACACATTAAATTACTCTTATGAAATAATGTTACACTCCCAAATAGATGAAGTGGTAACAATTCTACCATACAAACATCCTAAGATTAGAGATGTAAATGGGATTAGTTTGGGGCAATTCATAAGAACCTAAAACTTGTCCTACTACACTAATAGTGTTCCTAAAACCCTATACCCAAGATCCATTCTACTACCTTAATATGATACATACTTCTCAACTTATGCAAACTTGATATATATATTTTGCTAAATGACTTTTTTTTTTTCTACGATAATTAATACACGAGAAATTGATTTACATTATTTACAAAACATAAGTAATATTACGAGGATTAAGGAACCCATTTGTTTCACCCTCTTCCTCTAATGTATCTTATTATAGTATCGATAGAGCACCTAGCAGTATTGTTATACAATAAGTTTAATGATTTATATAAACTCCATCTTGACTTTTCTATATCTTTTGATTTCAAGTATATAGTCAAAGTTTGCATAAAATTTACTTAATTATTTATCTTTACTATACAATAAATACACAACCACCTTCTCTTAATGCAATTAAAAAAAATTCACATAAATACATATTCATAAATACTAATAAAAAATAGTAAATATGATCAAAGTCCTTATCATCCTAGTTTTCATCTTTTTATTATTTTAGGTATTAAAAATTTTAACTAATACTATATTATTAATTTATTATATTTTATCAAGCAATAGGTTTCTTATTAGATTTTTATAAAATCTCATAACTCGTCCTAAAACTCTAATAGATTTTTAGCTATATCCCAAAAACTTATCAAATAGTATCTTATAGGATTTTTAGCAAGTTAGGTGAGTCGGGTTCCTTGTAACAACCTATCCAATTACATCCTTACCTAAAATCAAAACTAACCTTCTAACTATTATATACCTAGTCCACACATTAAGTGTACTCAACTTAACCGCTTTGAAATGCCCAACTCAACACGAATTTGTTGTAAATCTATAGTATTATTCTTTCGAAGTAATTGTTCACAGTAAAATCTATAATACAAAACTCTAGTATATAATCAAAGTTACAAGATTTCTTTTACATGGAAAGTTACATTTTCCAAAGAGACATCTAAATTATAAGTTAAGTTTTATATATTGCAAACTAAGGGTTGGAAACTATTAGGCTACCTAAGGAGACCAAATTAGTTTTCCCAAAAAAGTTATAAAAGATGACTAGAGAAAAATAAAATTCTAGTAATATCTTCTTTATCCTCACTCCTCAATCTTGTTAACTACTAATTAGAGAAGTGGATGGGAGTTATTTGATGGCACTAGACCTGCAAAAAAATCTATAGGAGAATGAGTGATAGCTTATTTAATAAGTAAAACGAAGATAAAAGTATGTATTCAGTGTAAAACAAATAAGGTATCCAATCAAGTTGATTAGATGCAAGGCATGTATAAACAAGCGATATTGCACGACATTATCTAGTTCATCATGAGATTAGAAAAATTTCACTTGCATTAATTCAAGTTGAAGAGTTTAAATTTACAAACTCACAAATCAGAGCCAAATAAGGGTTTATGCAATGGAGAACACTCTCCATTCAAGACTATCTTCAAATCATTGTCCCCAATCGTACCACGACCTTCTCTCCTCTCACTTAGTTTGACTAAGGGTAGGGAAATAGCTATTTCAACTATCCTATATCCTCATAGAAGGATTTATGTTTAGCCTAACAATCCTAACAATTTCCCTTAATAGGTTGCAATTCATGTCAAGTTAGAAGTTAAACCAAGTTTAATCTAGTTCATTTTTTGAGTGATCAACTAATTTTAAGTAATCTAACAACATGAAGCTCGGCTCCCATAACATGAAACCAATATCCAAGCACATACGCTGTACGCATAAACAACTAAATTACAACCATAAACAATAACATAATAAAATCTTCAAGGATTTAGAAATAATACTCTAAAATGTTGTAAGGTATTGATCCTACTTACTTAGAATTTAGTTGTTTGAATTAGTTATATTTGTTGAGTTCTACTCAACTTCATTGAGTATTCCCCAAATACTCTTTGAGTTACTCTTGGTTTAACTCTAGTTGAATGGTCCTCTTGAACTAATTCCTGACTCACTTTTTGCCTTTATTGTAAACCTATAATCCAATTTAGTTTCACATACATAATATCAATAATTTTCTTATTAATTATAAATTTAAGTTAATCATGATTAAGTTATTATGTCATTTTATACTTAAGTGTTGAAAGTTTAATGGTACAACCTAAGTGAATTCTATTCCTAATATTTTCTAACTTAGGTTCAATATTAATATAGTTTTTAAGTTCTTAATCAAGGGACATTCTAAGTCAGATTAAGTTGTACAATTTAAAACACGATACTTCATGAGTTACTTTATGAGATAGAATAGTTTTTAAATTCCTTAATAGAAATACTTCTTAAATCAATTTCTCTACCCTGTTCAATTACATAGTTCACTTTAAGAACTTTCAAACATGGTTCCTAAGTGGTATTTAAGCTTAAAGATATGGCTAACACACTTTCTACCCTACTTCCTTACTTAATCAAATTGCTTTGAAAACTCATCTAATCACAATATCTCAACTTCTAATCCATCATTTCCATAACAATTCAAATTGGTTCATTACTCAAAAACTCAAACCAACTATTTTCAACACTTACAAAATGTTCAAAATTTAACCCTAAAGCCACTTATTTTGAAATTACACTTTTATACTTGCAAAAAAGACTCCACTAAAGAATATCTTCAACAACAGCTATATTTCAACACCAATTCATCTCTTAAGTACATGAATTTAGTGGAAAAATATGTAGTCTTAGCCTAATTTTCCTACAAAAATCAATTTTAAAAGCAAGATATTCCCTTAAAATCAAAAACTCTCTTTAACTAAAGCTTATCAAAAATTCGTGTGCCGAGACTAGATAAAGGTGGTTACAGTGCCTTAGGAGAAAGAAAGGAAGGTAGAGCTTTTCCTTCTTTTCTATGAATAACTTTTTATAATTCTAGAGAGAAAAAAGAAACATTGTCAAACCTTTAAATTAGAAAAATAAGGGTAAAATGTCCTACTTGCCCTCATTTTAAAATAATTTATACAATTCCAACTCAACTCATTCTCAACTATCATCCATTTCACATCTTCTTACATGATAACCAATAACAAATTATAAAGTAGGTTTCATGTTTAAGGTATTAGTAAAAATATATCTTTCTAAAGTCTGGTTATCGAGAAGAGAAAGTAAGTTAGCGTTCAGAGTAAAGAGGAGGCTAACATATCTCGGCCAACGAGAGCGATTCTAGAAACAACGTAGGGTTTGGAATGGATGACGATTAGTCTTCAAACGCTAGGAGGGAGAGGGAGAGGGGAAAAAAAGAGTAAAAGAACTCCAAAGAAAAGAAAGGAACAAGTTCTACGTCTGTCTTAATAATAATTGTTCGTGTTTCTATTCCTTGCCGCCGTGAAATGTTTGTTGTAACAAGAATAACAATGATCTCATGGGCCAACAATCTAATTACAGCAACGTACGTGGAATTTATGCAGACATATGCTTCAACTCAAAGATTAATAGCTAAAGTCACATTTCATTCCCCTTTAATTAAAAGGAAAGAAAAGAGCACACCTCGCTGGCATCTCTCTTGGCATATGTTCTTCCTTGTAATTGGAGATTTAAGATCAATCAAGTGGAATAAAGGGACAGTTCGTAGAGAATCAACAAGTACCTTTATTGCAATTCTTTAGATAAAATGAAATTGTTTAAATACTGTAAAATAAATTTTTTATATATGTATATATATATACACATATATAATTTCGGATACGTTTTGTATATAACTTATGTCTAGTCACTTGCCTTTTGAACGAAAAAGGAGATTTAAGATCAATCAAGTGGAAAAGGGATAGTTCGTAAAGTAGAGAATCAACAAGTACCTTTATTGCGATTCTTTAGATAAAATGAAATAGATTAAATTCTGTAAAATAAAGTTTTGTATACTTTTGTAAATAAATTATGTATAGTCACTTGTCTTTGAAGACAAAGGAGAATTAAAAAAAGAAAAAAAAAAAAACTGAGGTTCTTGTTGCCCTATCAACGGGATGATTCGTGTTCAAATCCCCTCTCTCTTGTTTATAATCACCAAAAAAAATAAATAAATAAAAGGAAAAGAAAAATGATATAGCTTTTATGGAAGAAAGTTGCAATATTGATATGATATGATATAAGTAACATGTTTTTTAGTATTTTTATTGCTTCATTCCCTTATAGATATAGAATGACCATTTATTTATTGTATAAAATTATAATATATAATATATATATAATTAAATAATAGTTTTCATGCCATGTTTATTAACAATTAATAGATTTTTAACGTATTAAGCATGATAATATTGTTAATGAAGTTATTTTTATTGATACGAGTGTTCGTTTGAATCAATATCAATGTATAGCACAGATTTTATATATTTTTAAATACCTGCCTTACTCATAAAATATATTTGCAAGTTACATGTTTCTATGAGCACGGATGAAGACCTTCTTCAATGAATTAGCAAATTTTATTTTAACATGGTATACAGGAGCTACCATTTTTTTCTTTTAATTTATGGATAATTTTGTTAAGATTGTTGTATTCTAATAGAATTGTCATAGGTCTTTTATTAAGATAGATTAGGTTTCAAATTCCATCTCCCTTAGTTAGAAAAAAAAAAAAAAGAAAAAAGAAAAAAGAAAAAATCCATGGACAATTTGAACAGTTTTCTTTGTTCGTATCTTTTGCTATGGAATTATACAATTTTTTTCAGACAATTTTTTTTTTTTCAATTTAAAGCATCTCCTCGATGACAAATGCTTATATTACAAGCCAATGTGTCACGTTAGAGGTAGTTCTTTAGACTGCAATTTGAGCACTACGGTACACATTTACCACGGATACATATTTACCAGGGTGACCGAGTTCAGGATGTGAGAGGTTAAGTCCCCTAAATTATAGCCTATTATAATGGTATAAGTTTAAAAAACTTCAAATCCAAAGTTATAATTAGAATCACTCTAGAACTTATATCATCTAAAGTTTACAACGTGTTTTTTTTTTTTTTTACTTTGTTTGCTAAAAATATAAATAGCCATCTCTAGCAAATCACCATATCCAAATTGAATGTTCATATAGTAATTAATAGTTTACAAGTAAATTTAGCTTATTCGTACGTAATAACTTTTACACATTAAAAAATTATAAGATACCCTATAATATAGAATCTGTATTCCATAATATAACTTATGAGTGCAACTACAAGCTCTAAAAATTAAAAACAGGAACTTGCCTTACGGTATATAATTTCGAACCCATAATCAACTTAACAATAAAGGGTCCAAAAAGTTGTAGAATTTAAAGCGTGCTAATATGATACCCATAGTCAACTTAACCATATGCATTTAATTGATCATTATCATCTAAATATTGTCATGTATTCAATAATTGCAAATAGTGAACTATATTAATTAATTACTATATGTGACTCGTAATATCATGTAAATAGTGATTAAACATATCAGAAGATGCAAAACGTATATGGAAAAAAAAAAAAAAAAAAAAGAACAACCTTTAAAGGTGGTAAAAGAGAATGATTGCAAAATACAAAACAATCACTGGTGACCATATTTTCTTCCATAGCAATCACAAATTCACATATCCAAATTATACACAAGAAACCAAATTCAAAACAAACACCTTACCACTGTCCTATCAAAATTTCGCCCCAACATAATATAGAGCAGAAAACAAATCAACACATACCACAACTTTACATACACAATAGTACTGTTCAAATATTACACACATACCATGTCTTTCTTATGATCGAACGTTTATATAAACACACACACACACACACACAAAAAAGCAATAAAAGACATCATACACAGGATCATATACAATTCTTCTTTAGTACTTCTCTAGGATTTTTTTCAGATATGGAAGGAACTAAACCCCGAAAACAGATCGAATCCGCTCTGCCTGTTGATAAAGATGGCAAAGCCACCGAATTTAGGCCTTTCTCAATGGCATCACCCCATATGGTTGCCTTTCACTTAGCATGGCTCTCTCTCTTCTCATGCTTCTTCACCACTTTCTCCATCCCTCCCCTTCTGCCTCTCATACGTGCTGATCTCGGCCTCACCCCGGCCGACATAGGAAACGCTGGGATTGCCTCCTTTGTAGGATCCATATTCTCCCGCCTGGCCATGGGGCCTGCCTGTGACTTATTTGGTCCGCGTATAGCCTCTGCCACCCTCTCTTTAATCACTGCACCGATTATCCTAGCAACTTCTCTTGTCAACTCAGCCGGGTCTTTCGTTGTAGTCCGGTTCCTAGTCGGCTTCTCACTTGCCAATTTTGTGGCAAATCAGTTCTGGATGAGTTCCATGTTCTCAGGCCGAGTCGTCGGCCTTGCCAATGGTGTCTCCGCCGGCTGGGCTAACGTAGGTTCAGGATTAACACAACTCGTGATGCCATTGATATATACCTTCATCACTAGCTTAAATTTTCATTCTTCCACCGCATGGAGACTCGCATTCATCGTTCCAGCAATCTTCCAAGCAGTGACAGCAATATTAGTACTGGCCTTTGGACAAGACCTGCCTTCAGGAAACTATAAAAGACCAACCAAAACATCTGATGAGAACTTCCTTGGAATACTATTCCATGGTTTAAGGAACTATAGAGGGTGGATCCTAGCACTGACATACGGATACTCTTTTGGTGTAGAATTGACAACTGATAACATTATAGCAGAGTATTTCTATGACAGGTTCAATATGAATATCCAGGCAGCCGGTCTGATCGCAGCCAGTTTTGGCATGGCGAATTGTGTTTCCAGGCCCGCAGGAGGAGTGCTTTCGGACAAGCTAGCAAAGAGGTTCGGCATGAGGGGAAGGCTTTGGGGATTGTGGGCGGTGCAAACGGCCGCCGGTTTGCTGTGTGTGCTGCTAGGGAGGGTCAATTCCCTGTGGAGCTCTATACTTGTGATGTGTTGCTTTTCCTTCTTTGTGCAAGCTGCATCTGGCCTCACTTTTGGTGTTGTACCTTTTGTTTCAAAAAGGTGAGTATGATTTCTTCTTGAACTCTGACTAGCTCTAACAGTTGAAAGGCTTAGAGAAATCAGCATGGTTCACAAAATTCTGACCTAAATGAAATTAAGGAGACAACCTCAGGTCAATCGTGTTAATCATGTCCTTTTAGCTATGAGGCTTCTCACTATTAATTGTTCTATAGCCATGAAACTTGATGCAGTCTTCATTAGGATTTGGTCAGAGCAAGATTGCTTTTACATATCTATATCATTAATAGGTTTGATTTTACCCTCCCTCGTCCTTTCAAAAATATAGTGTTGTTGAATTAAAAAAAAAAAAAAACAAAGCCTTTTGTAGCTTGCACTTCTCTAGTTGCAATACGTTCCATTCAATAATTACTCAAGTATGACGCACAAAATGTAGGGTTAGCCATATGGTCTGGTTGTAGAATCTCTCCATCACAGGTTTAGCAGTTAGCGCTAAAACATACAAAAGACGAGAGAGAGAGAGGAAGGGGGTCAAGGCACTCCCCAAACTTAGGTGTACAGATCTGGTTATAAAATACTCCGTACGTGGCTTATATATCAGCATTTATGGTTAATGTTTTGCCACATATTATTCACACATCGTACGTTTTACGGTTTACAGTAACACCTAGCCCCATATAAATATTTTCCTTTTGGCCAGAAAATACTTTTAGTAGTTAGAAGTTGCTTTTGCTTTCTCTTCATAATTGCAACTAGTTCTGTCAAGAGAGCAAGTAAGTACCAGGATGTAACCGGGCTGGAAGGAGACACAACAGGTGTTATTTTCACAAGTAAGAACTTCTTTGTTTCCTTGCAAAAGTTGTTGCGATTGGAGTAAATATGACGAAATGGACAAAAGGCGTGTAAATTAGGAGGACGCGATTGACTATTTTCAGCTCTCAGGACCACATTGCGCAAGTTCTTGGGCATCCCATAGGCTACGACAAAATTATGAATAGATTGGAACGGAACTTGACATTTTTGTTGCCTGTTAAGAAAATAATACATTTTATTTAACAAGTATTGTGCAGAAAAGGGAATATTTAAGCGAGTCACCACCTGTAATTTATCACGGAGCATATTTTTTCATTTTTACTTAAAAAATGTCATCATTTTCAAGACAATTTCATAATTACCACCTCAACTTTGCAATTCTTTTTTCAATTTTATACAAAAAGCTTGAAGGTATTAAATATAAAGTGAAATCAAATTTTTACTTACCAAATTTACTATCTTTTTATCTCCGCTTTGTACTTTTTAACCAAAAGTGTTAAATAGGCTATCTTACAATATTTAAATATGACATTTAGCAAATTGAAACTTTTGATATGAAATTTGAAATGTATAAATATAATATTTAATAAATTCAAACTTCAAGTGTGAAACTGAAAAATCACACAAATTCTAATAGTCGCTATCGTTTCCTATTGCTTCTATCCATGCCTTCTTTGGTCTCTCCTATCATCTTCTCAAGTATCACCAACATCCAATCGGCACACCTAAAATCACAACTTCATGCATAGCCAAACAATCTCAATCACTCTTTCTTACCTTTTCATCTACTACAACTTTCTTTTCAATGCTTGTCATTTCTTATCTTATCAATTCTCTACTAACCAAACATCCATCTTAGCATCCTCATCTCTGTTACTGGCATTTTTCTGCTTGATCCTTAACTTACTGAGCATTCACATCCATGAAGTATCGTCAATCTTACAACCGTATGGTTGGCCTAGCCTTTAAATGTTATGAACACATTTAAACTGCATAGACATGTAATAAATCCGAGACTTGATTACTTGACATCAAATGGTTTCTACACTTGGTCCAAGACCTGAATATAAATCCCACAAAATAATGTTAAGAAACTCGAAGAATATACATTAAGTATATGAAAAGCTAATAGTACTTGTACTTCTAACACAGAACATATATCGTGATTGACAGGTCGCTTGGAGTGATATCGGGGATGACAGGGAGTGGAGGAACTGTAGGAGCAGTGGTGACGCAGTTCCTATTATTTTCAGGCTCTGAACTATCGAAACAGACGAGCATCTCTCTCATGGGCCTCATGGTGATTGTCTGTACTCTCACCATTACACTTATATACTTCCCAGAACAGGGCGGTATGTTCTGTGGTCCTTCTCTTGATGTGAATTCATCCGACGAGGATTACCGAATGCTTGGAGAAGATGCCGATGAGCGGGACCTGACAAAGTTGCAGCCATTTCCGTGAGTTGGAGCTTAATATTCTTCTCAGACTGAAACTGATGGAGTACCAATACCAAATTCCCCACCAGCCATTGACATCAACCAGAGAAAGATATGGAAAGAATGTTCATAACATGGGAAAACATCATGCCACATTAAGAAAAGAGATTGATTATGAAATTGAAATTCTAGTTACAAATAATGAAGGATTCTATGAATTAAATCTTTATGTAAATTTCAGGAATTTAGTACAGGAGACAAAAAGAGACTTTAGAAAGATTTTATTTTGCCCCCAGGTCCTAGCCATGCACTTAATATTTAAGGAATGAAAAGAGGTCCTTTCCAGTATCGCATCATCCAGAAGCTCCTAGAGTTGGTGCTCGTGCCAATTCAGTAAGTACAATTATTTTAAAACGAAGATTAGGATTTGAAACCTAGTTGTATTACGAAGGGATTAGAAACTTCACCACTAGACCACATGGACAGCAGCCAAATGCCTCCCGTGACTAACCGTCTGTTTTGGTGTTTGACGGTGTCACCAACATACAACCATTGGTCCCACTCTCTTAATTAAAATCCTCTTCACATCATCTTTATTTAGCTACTGCTTCTTCCACCTATAGAATTACTAAAAATGGCCAGTCGTTCTGTTCCAGTTGATTTCTGTGCCGTGGGTTCTTGTTTCCGGATTATGGTGATTCAATTAAAATAAATTTCCCAGTCCCTTCTCCTTCAGTACATTGTGAAGGATGGTCCCCTTCATTGGTTCACAAACATACTGGATTATACAATTATTGGGGAGGATCTCTTTCTAGAAGGAACACCATTTAGTGTATATATACATGTGTATGTGTAGCCTTTAGACACCACCAATCCATGACAAAGCGCAGAGAGATGACCAACCTGGGATCCTACGTTAAATTGCAAGTTTCAGCCTAGTGGATAAGCGAAGTAAATTTTGAATAATCCCATGATTGCTCCACTTCATTATACTAGGTGCCCATGCTGGGACAAACAGCATCTATATTATGCATGTGCACCTAAGAGATCAAACTTCTAACACATTCACAAGATAATCAGTCATTTACCGCTCTTAACTTTATCAAGTGCCAGCATGGGCAACAGTTTACAATTATAGCTCATTTAAATCCCACAAGAAAAAGGAGGGGACTTAGGCTAGAAGGACATATTCCTGGTTGAACTAAGAAAATATACTTCTGAACAAGTTGCACTAATTTTAAGAGGAACATAATGCAGAAACCATAATCAAAGAACTAATATACAATGAAAAAGTAGACAATGGAAGAAGATCAAACAATAAATAGATACCCTTTCTGGAGAAAGTATTATTATTACTAATTATTGGATGTAGAAGTGTTTACAGCAAAATTACCATATGGAATTCTTTGGTAATCCAGAGCTCCATCTTCTAATGCTAAAATTGTCCTCTTGAGGAGAAAATGGCAATAACCACCAGCTACCAAGAATTCCAACCAGAGTGTATTTCTGATCCCTCATTTCAATTCGAGCAATGCAAAGGATCTTATAGTCTTCAACATCTACCTTTTTAGCACGTGGAGACTGCAAAGCAAGCAAATGGTCTTCCATATGAAGCAATGCATATTAGGTAAACAGATAAACTGAGTATATTAATGAGGTTGACTTAATTTTACAGGGAATAAGAAACCTAAATAATTTTTAGGATTACACAGGTGGAGAGTGGCTTCTAAGCAATACTGTAGATCTCGAGCATTTTTCTAGAAAATCAAACATGTCTGCACACTTTAATGGGATCTAAGGGAAGAAAGTGAACTGAAACAGGGTTCAACCATTTTACTTCAAGGAAATCTTGACAAAGTTCCATTTATAAGTAATGAACCCATCTTTATTGATTACATATCCATCATTACCATAACTTTGGGAGATACAAGAGGCTTAGATTGGGCCTGGAAAAGAGATGAGCAGTGTACAAGCTTTTTGTACTTCAGTACTTATATATCCCTTAGCTCCTTATTTAAATAACGATCAACATGCAGTCCTCTACATAGTAGATTAAGGCATGGAAGAAGGGAATATAAGTATAAATCATTAAAGACAAAAAAGGTTAAAGTAGTATTTTAAGATTTTGGTCCTTTCAACTATGAACATAGGAAAAGAGAAATAATCATCGGCTGGATTTTGATGTCAGATCTTACATTGTTCTTTTGATTCTACTACTGGAGGATTGCTAAATTCCTGGTGCACATTTGGGCAGCAAGAGCAGCATTTATTACACTAGGTAAACCATAGTGATACAAGTATCAATCAATTCAAGCAATGGCCAAACCCACCCCTTTGCCAAACAACTACTGACAAACACAACCACCAACGTATCACCCACTGCTAGGCTGAACAGCATTGTAAATTGAACCGTATATTTGACAATAGGTGATAATTCACACACCCTAATTGTCCATCCTATCTATTGGGTGAAAATATCTTGTAAAATCTGTTTAGTAAAGTACAAAAATCAGTTCACATTACAACCTCCCACACTCATTATAGCCATAAGTGGTAACCTTTTTCATTCGAAAAAAAATCACATTGATTGGTCTTGGTTCCAAATTTCATTCAAACACAATCAACAACGAGATCATCTCACCAAAAACAAGCAGCTTCATGGAAATATCTAAACCCTTAATGCGTCCAAGTACAAGGAAAAGCATCAGGAGCAGACCTTCAAGCCTGGCAACTGGCTAGATGACTGACTGTGGAGCTACAAAAAGTTAAATAAAAAATCTATCAGGAATGCATGACAGGTAAATCCTGATAAAGGCTATAAAAAGAACATCTATCAATTGATGCATCCTAAAAGCACACCATAGCAATCAGTGATATGATCCCTAGAGTGCAAGCTCCTATAGTTAACGTATATATGATAGAAGGAAGAGGGAAGTGGAGGGCAACCCTGGTGGTGTCTAACCACTATTTCTGTATTTCCATATTTTAAATAAAAGATCCTTGGTGTGGGTGGGTGTGTGATTGGTGCAGTCAAATAAGTTTTGGGGTGGTGTGTGTGTGTTGCATGGAATAAAGGGGTTAAGATAGGGTGCTCATATAAATAAAATAAAAATAAAGTTGCTGAGGTCGCACTGCTATTTTGGGCAGTTAATGGATTAAGGGTAGAGATTAAAGGCTAGGATCTAAGGGTGCCAAGTGGCTGGATGTGGGGTATACATAGGAGGCCAAGTTTGTTGGAGGAATAAGTAGAATTTTCCCTCCTTGTTTAGTTCATTGAACTTAGGCTGAGCCTTAGCTCAGGTTCCTTCCTCCATCACTGAGCTCTAAGCTCAGGTAATTGATCCTTCCCCAATTTTCCTTCTCTCATTTGGTCATTTTACTGCAGTTTATTATAATATTGATTGTGGGTCATATTAATCAGCAACTAACTCACATACCTGGTCAATAGAAATATAAACTGATAAGGGGCTAGGTTTTGTGCTCAGAAGAAAAAGAAGAACTTTTAGCATAAGTTCAAAAGGCTGATCCAAGTTCACCAACACAGTAAACACAAAGAAAACTGGCAGCCAGAGCTTCCCGACAATGGCCAAGAATGTGCTGCGATCATCTTCTCCGTCCAGATCACCATGCCTGTTGATATGTTCTGCTTCCACTAAAGCATCATGACCTACACTATAGCCACTGGAGAAATCATCCAAAGCTATGCATCACCTATAATAAAAAAATACCATCTTTATAGAAGAAGGTGTCATCTGGCAATCAAGCAACTTACTGTCTACAGCATATGCAAAATGTGGCCAAAAGGCAACTGTTCCAAATATGGATGAGACACCAGTAATGCTTCCAATGTTCACTTTGGTTCCTGAAAATTTAACAATAGGGAAAAAATTTAATAATTGGTAGTAGAAGGGCCATCTAACTTATCATTAAAAGAGGTATAATGACACAAGTTTCATACAGGCAAATCTCAGCAGAAGTATACTCAAAGAAGAAGGAAGATCATTATACATTAAGAGATGCAGATAAGTGCATTGTGGATACTTACATCGAATAGGACTTAGAAAATTTTATTGGAGAGCATATACAACAAGAAGGGATCAAACAAAAACTGATCAGGTAATAAAACTAGGTGATAAATTAAACATAGGGTGTGCTTGTTTCACTAAAACGCTTTGTAGACTTTTTTGGTTACTTCTCATAATCAAAGTTTTGCAATCGACAAATTTTATTGCAACAATCTTAAGAGGTCACAAATACCTGTGGCTTTAGTGTTAAGTGACATTGGAAAACATAGTAGCAGCTGGATCTCAATGGTTGTAGTTAACCCCCATTGAAAATACCTATCAAAGATGAGAAAATTGATTTACTCCTTTTAAAAATGAAAATCATTTACAATTACCATCACCATTCATTGACTGCTACCTTTGCCACTAAAAGCTATTAATAACCACAACATCTTGAGATTAATTCAATAATATTTGACAATTCTAAAGTTGTCCCTATAATAAATACCAAAAAATATGTGGAAAACACTTTCCAGAAACAAACACCAACCCAGGGTGACTTTAGGACTAGCACTACTTTCCTTGCTGAAGGATTGCGTATGGAAGCAATACCATTTTTAGGATAATATCTATGATATAATGAAGCTGTAACCTCTATGAAAATTATCTACACAAATGGTTTTGACACACCACGTGAATGGATTAATAGCATTCAAGTATTGGAAAAATTTCAATATGTAAAAACATAAAAATAGTTTTTTAAAAATTATGCACTATCGATACTTACACATTATTTATCCAGACACACAGTATATTAGTACTAAGGAATCCTTTTTATCACCAAAAACATGTAGGTTTGTATGTCTATAAGAGTTAGTCTCCGTGGAAAGAAAAAAAGAAATAAAAACACAAATAATGCACACTAGTAGTTAAAAAACATTTAAACCACTATTATATTTTAGGTCTCATTGAAGAATATCCTATCACTTGTTAAATGATGGGAGAAAAGAAAAGGAATATTTTTCACCTCTGGCTGCTTTTAAGGGCTAGAATTTTCATGATTCGTCATGAAATCAGTTTAGCTTGATTGCATGTTTCGCGAAAATACTACATAACAAAAGTGAAAAGTAACATTTTCTTTTTTCCATCGACAAGTTCCTCAAGATAGACACAAGTGGTTTCACCGCCAGCTTCCTGACCAGGCTAGTCGACTGTACCTGGCCAGGCCAGCTTCGGTTTTTTTCCTTTTTCCTTTTTTTTTTCTATCTTTTTATGCACTTAATTTATCATGAATTACGTGATCAATGCTGGAAAAAATTAAAAATTTTCTTGTTTAGGATTCAGCAGGTCCCTTTTATCATTAACACGAATTCGACGCAAAATAGAAAACCGTAATATATCTTGAAGTTGCATATGAGCACTGACTAAACGAATTAAGTACTGCAAAATCAAACAATACAAAGGTACTCTTGATCGTATATAAATTCACATCACGTAACCGATAATCATCAAACACTTGCCTAATTGACGAAAATTCCTCGTACACAATCTCAGATTTTGCAATTTAGGGATGAATTTCCAAGCTTGTTTATACACTCCAGGTTCAACTTCACCAAACCCTGGTTTAAAAATCGCAAATTTTCCAAAAACTACAGACAACACCAAAAAAAAGGTGAAATTAAGAATTGGACTTGTTTCGGAATGATAAAATAGAGCGGGATTGAAAGGAAGAAAGAAGTTACTTTGACCATCGGAGGAAGAAGGTACGATGGAAGATGAACACCGTTTAGCAGAGAGATAAACCCTAAGTGGGTAGAGAAACCTCGTAATACGTGTCACCATTGTCCCGAGCAAAGTAAGTCAATCCATCCTTGGAAAAGCTCAATTTGAGTAGGATTAGCGACTAGTGTAATAGGAGTGGCGGACGTAAAAGGGGGTGATTGGAGCATGCCGTTGCACTAGGCTAAAAACAAGAAACTTAGATGTACTTGTAAGCAATATTAGTATTTATAAAAAAAAAAAAAATCCACCGTAGTATATGTTTTTATAAGGAAAATATTAATACTACATAGAAGGCACTTAGTAAATAGCAAATAACCTTTTATATATTCAATTTAAGAGAGGCAAAAATAATGGAAAAAAAAGAGAGAGGCAAAAATAATTTTTTAGGTAGACTTCATTTTATAAATCTATGTTTTTAGTACTAATTTGTGATTTTGTATAATTATATTTTCGCTTTGAAAGTGATGTATACTTATATTTCATTTCTATTTATTAATATTAATTAGATTATACATATTAATTGGGAAAGGGAAAAAATTACAAAAAAAATTATAGAAATGCAGGCTTTGGGAAAATATTTCACCATATTTTTTGAAATATTTTCCTAAAAATGACATTTTCGAGATTTTTTTTCCATTTTTTTCCCTTTCTCCCATATTAACTATTGATTAATTTATAATAACTAATTTCATAAAATAATGTTCTTGCATATATATATAATTAAATTATACAATAATAAGTTTTAAAATTAAACAACAAGAAAATAAAAAAAAAATCTAAGGACTTAATTGACTACAATTTCTTTTTTTTTTATTATTATCATTATGGGATGTTGAATAACCACCTACCACAAGGCCTTAGCTAACTAACACAAGTAAAGGAATCATATAAACTCCCACCTAAGCACGTAAATGGGTCGGCTTTGGGATATATCATAAGAACCCAAAACCCATCCCATTATACTAATAAGGTTTCCAAACTTGTCTCGTAGTCCTATAAGGTTTTTAACCTTATACTTATAATCCACTACATTATCCTACTAAGGTGCCTACTTCCTAATCCACTAAACCATTTAATTTTTTTTTTTATAGCCAAATTACTATTTTTTTCTTTATTAATCATTATGTGAGAAATTAGTTTGCATTATTTACAAAATATAGGTAACTATGGGAGTAAGGGTTTAAATGTGAAAGTTACGTGCATGCCACATTATATATTGTGCTTTATGTGACTAAGAAAATGACTTAACTTAAACATGTAGGATGATCATGAGAGGTAGGATGGTCATGAGAGGTAAGATGAGAAAGAGGAGTATACAATCTTGGTAAGGCTCTAATACATATGGTAATAGGTAGAAAAAAATGATAACATCAAATTCCATAATCAATGAAAAATGGGGTAGTATTCTTAAGATGTTTAAGTGTTTGATCTTTAAGACAAGATTCCGATAAAGTAACGGTATTATCTCAAATTTTCTCTTATCCAAATGAAGATATGAAAATGGGTATTTATAGAAGAGAGCAATTGATTCGATCCATTAGGTCGTGATGGTGATTAATAGCTAGGATTAAATTCTTCTCTTAATGAACTTAAGATGGACCTCTTTTGCAAGCTAAGGCTCAAATGGCATTATTTTATTAGTGTAAACCAAACCAAGAATAGTTAGATTAAGTGGATTAATCGAATGGGCCTTACTCCAAGCCTACCATGCTAAATCTCCCTTAATCATCTTGAATTCTCTTAAGCTTAACTCTTTGAGCTGTATTACCTTAGCCCAAAGAATCAAATCTATTTTTATTATTAAGTCTAAGGTCCAAATTTAGATTCAACCTTTTACATTTTGCCCCTAGACCAAGTCGAAAGGGTTTAGGCATCAAATAAGCTAATTACAAGGCTGAGTCGCTACTTGGCGTACACGCACTGTAGAATAGCTACACTACTACCCACGAATCTAAGTGTATCTAAGGATGTTTGTTTTCTTAACAATCTATAATGTGGAAACCCAAGTGCTAAGATTGCAATTATTGTTCTTTTTACTTAGTGTGCAAGCTCGCAACACCTTTTAATTGCATAAGCGGTTTTGGCTATTCAAAGCTATATTGCCTAGAGGTATGCAAATAGGTATTAGCCTGCAAGTCAACCTATTCAACTTACTTTTAAAGTACGTATAGGCTAGATTTTTCTAGCCCTTATAAAAGCGAGTCGTTTTTGGCTTGAGTCGTTTAACCTACGGGTTTTAATGGGGTAACTTGTAGTGGGCCAAGTTGACTCGCTTTTTATTAAAAACAAAAAAAAAAAAAACAAAAAACCAAATTTGACCCCTATATTGTACATCATGAGTCACAACTTACGCATAGGCACGACTCATGCTCAAAGGCCAAAGGAAACTATACTACACTCCTAAATGATGGTAAAATTGACCAGTAAATTCAACTCAACGTACTTCATTTATGTGTATGGCAATTATAAAGAACTTCATCTCAATATACAATTTACAACATATTTATTCAGTCAGATTACATTTACGTGATAAGGAAAATGATTTCTTATATAATATTTATTAATTTCTTTATACGAAATATCCCATAANCCCCCCCCCCCCCCCCCCCTTTTTTATTTTTAGAAACTCCGATTAGTTGGCTTCTAATTGATGATTTTGAGTTAAAATAATTTCCTTCAAGCCTTTCACACCAAAATTGTGAATTACCATCTAGCATCCACTACAATGCAAAAGGCATACATGAATACTAATTGTCTTTAAATTATAGCTACTTCTTGAAGTTGTGTATTTATTAGCAAAATCCACATTGGTATGGTTCCTTTGACATAATATCGAATTTAATCATCATACATCCCTTTATAAATTGAAAGCCAATTCCATTTGGTCATAAATTCTAGTTTCAATTAATTTCATAAGTTAATACATGCATTTAACATAAATTGTGTACAACACATCCTTGCCATTTTTGTTTGTTGTACCGTCACATGCTCAAGTGATCCTATTTGTTACACTATCACATGCTCAAATGAGGTGTCAAAATTTAGTAGATTCTCGGTACATCAAAGAATGTTTTCTGTTATTTTGCTTAGACAGCAGCCTCTTACCCCAACCCCTCTACCCAAGTTTTTATATTAAAGCATCTTCTTCCTTTCCTTTTTTTACCATATAACAAACAAACTTGATTTTTAAATTTCCTATCTCATCATACCTCAAACTCCTATACAATTTCCTCCTTTTCTTCTCTTGCAAGCTTTAGTCTCTTATTTATCATTCCCATGTCCGTTATTTCTTCAAGCTCTTTATACACCATTTTTCATACACTTTCATCTTCATTCATATCTATTCTTGTTATATATATATTTAATTCATCAATCCTCCTGCTCAACTTTCTATTCTTTTGTTTTTCCTTTGTTTACATTTCAATTTTTTTTCTTAGCAATTTTCGGCCACCTTCATCCCATTCCCATATGCTATAGCATTCATAAACACATTTTTTTTTATACACAAATCCCAGCTCCACACATCTATCTTCCATACACCTTTCTTTTTTTTTTTTTTTTCAATTTCATTTTCTCCTACCCACATACATTATCTTTTACCATGTTTATTATTTTTTTTTTTTTTGGTACTTCACGTCCTCTTGTATGTAACTCCATACATGTTGGACTCTACTCAACCACCTACCTCTTTCAACGACAATATTAACCATTGACATATACTATTAAATATGATGTTGCAAAAATCAATGAAAGTAGCCAACAAATTCGAGTATCAAAGTTGATAAGAAGTTTCTGAAGATTGGGATCCATAATTGAGAAGTAATCCAAAGCATCTATTAAGAACCTGAGGTGTTTGTTGAAAAAGCTTGATGACCAATGTCAAAGATCAAGGTTAATTGTCGAAGATCGAGGCTAATTTTCAAAGACAACATAGCAATATTCATAGTCCATTATAGGCATTGAAATCGTTGAAGAGAAATCCAACCTTTAAAGCTTATGGAACTATAGAGAAGATTTTCATTATTGTAGTAAGTAGAGTAAATTGCAGGTTAGTCCCCCTTTTCTTTTATCTTCGACCATTCTTTTATCCTTAAGATGTATTGTTCTTAAAAAATGATTAAACTCAAGCCAGTTTTCAACTTAGATTTAAATAACCTTAATAATATAGTTTTGACTTTAAAATTTTTGTGTAGACTATTTAGGATATATATTACAATGTTATGAAGAGTTTTTCTTAAATTTAATTTTCTAAATTTTTACATAATTTTTAGGCCCTAAAATTATGTATAAAAGATAATTTATGGGCTTAATTTAGTGATTTAATGTTAATTTAGTATAAATATTGATTGAGCATGTAATTAGATACCTTAGGATGTAATTTGTTGATGTAGGATGATATTTATGGAGTTTGAGGTATTAGTTGTATATATTGTGCATAATATGTAATAAATATGTAAGTAAAGGAGTATATTTAAGTTAAATTTTTTATTTAGAGTTAATTAGGTGCAAATTCTAACTTAGGTTATAATTAGACATCATCATATGTTATTTAGTGATGAGAGATGATATTTGAAGTATTAGGAATGTTAGATGTGCATATTATGTACACATTAAGTAATAATAGGTAATATGCAAATATAGGAAATTAATGAATAAAAAATAATATGTCAAAATTGATAATATGATGATAATAATAATATATAATAAATCTAGTATGAAATATAAATTTAAGAAATTATATGAAAAATGTGATTAATTTCACATAATAGTTCAAAACAAGTTTCTAGAGTTCATGTATAACACTCACAATCAAAAAACTGAATTAAAACTTAAATTGAAAACGAATTCAGAAACTGAATAAAAAACTAGCTTAGAATAGATCGATAATAAGCAATATATATATATACTTGAATAATCGAGAAAAAAAAAATCATAATTTAAGCCTATATGTCATAAGAGTATAAATACTAAAAGAATATTTATATTATAGAAAACACAGAGACAAGTTGACTTGTAGCGAGACGAGTTGACCTGTAGCGAGACGAGTTAACCTATAGCGAGACGAGTAAGCAAATCAAGGATTTCAAGTAAGTTTAGGATTAATACGCTACTGTATTTCAAAGTACCGTTTCATAGTACTCGAAGGCTTAAGGTTATCCTTGTTTGTGTCTGTAGATAATTTGATTGTGTGCATGCTTGTGTGTGCATGCTTGTGTGTGCATGTTCTTGACTATACAGTATACTGTTGGCTTACTATATTGGGTTACAATTGTTCAGTATTATGTGATATGGATTGATCACCTTAACTAAACTTAATAATATAGGGCTTGTAAAATTTACCGGATAAGCATTTCAACCCATTAAAGGAAACGTTTAAGATTCTCCAAACAAATACCAACCCTTTTGAAAGGAATAGCGTCGAATAGCATAATTGGTTCCTTTTTTATTCTTAATTAAACTAAGTGATAAGAGAGGAAGTTATGATAAGAGTGAAATCAATGGTTTGAAGGTAGTCGGTAGAGGAGCGGTTTCTCCGTTGTACAAGCTTGGATTTGGTTGTGAGCTATTGAGATGTATGCTAAACTCTTCAGCCTAAATTAGAGTGAGTGTAATTTATCTAATCTCATGACGGACCAAATAACGTTGTGCAATAGCATTTACTTATTGCGTTGCATTAAAATAATTAGTTGATAACCCTATTTGTGCTTAATGCATAGTCTTATGTTTTTGTCCTAACCTATTGAGTGGTTAATTGCTCACATCTCTATAGATATTGTTGTAGGTACTAGTTAAGAAGCGACCTTATAATTATCTTAAAGCTAACAACTACTGGATTCTAGGAAGTAGGGAAATAAGTCTAAAGACCAGATATATTTCTAAGGTCTTAGTTTTTACTTTAGAATCTTCCATTTTCAAATAAAGTATTACTTAGATAATATAATATTACGAAATCATGTAAACATTAATTATAAGATTTGAATCATAGTATATATTTTTCATACTTTCTTAGGTAAATAATTTGTTTAATTTGTGAACTATTTACTTCAAAATGGATTAGTCGTTGATGTTTTGTGTAAATCAGGTTTAAGATTATGGTTATAAAGTCAGCTTTTATTCTAGAATGGCTTGCATGGAGGAACTATTATGATTTTACCGCTTCAAGGTGTGATATAAACCTTCTGATATACAAGACCTTCCCATGAAGGTTTTTTATTCCTTTAGGGTGATGAGAGATGGCATTGATCTTATAGCTTGCACTTTTGCAAGGTCAATATCAATTCTCTTTCGATGAACAATAAACCCAAGAAACTTCCTTGAAGTCACTCTAAAAACACATTTGAGGGGGTTCATGCAAAGCTTATACAATTGACATTGCTTAAAGAATCTTTGTAAATAAACCAGATGATCAGGTGCTCTTCTAGACTTAATGACTATATCATTGACATAATCTTCCATAAAATCATGCATCATATCATGAAATAGAGTAGTCATTAGCCTCTGATATGTAGTGCTCTCATTCTTAAGTCCAAATGGCATAATAGTGTAATAAAAGTTCCTAATTGGTGTACGAAAAGCAATACACTCTACTCCCTTATTGCCATCTTGACTTGATTATAACCATGAAGCCATCCATAAATGAAAACAGCTTGTGACTTGTGGTTACATTTATCAAAGTATCAACATTTGGCAAAGGATAGTCATCCTTAGGACAAGCCTTATTCAAATCTTGAAAATCCATACATACTCTTATCTATATATTCTTTTTTCTTATAGGAACAATATTAGCAAACCAAGTAGGATGTTTAATTGGCCTTATGAACCTAGCTCATAACAATTTCTCTACCTCCTACTTGATATTCATCTTGATCTTAGAACAAAAAACTCTTTATCTTTACTTTACAAGTGTAGCTCCAGGAGCGATATTCAATCTATGCATTATAAGGTTGGGATCCAATCCAAGCATCCCTTCGTAAGTTCATGCAAACGTATCCTTGTATTCTTTCAGCAACTCAATAATATGAACTTTTATTTCTCGCAAAAGACTCTTATGAAAATTGGTCGCTGTAATTCTCTTAATTGCACTAGATCCAACTCTTTTATTTCCTTAGCCTGAGGCTTCATTTAATCTTATAACTATTATGGAGTGGGCTGGATTTCTTGCACTGGTATTGGATCTGAAGAGGAGAGGCATACCTCCTTAGACCCCTTAAACTGTCATAAGTGATACACGTGTTTTCCATCTTCTCTAATAAAACTTTCAATTTTATTAGATTGCTTATTCTTCTTCTTCCCCCCCCCCCACGTTCCCCCACGACAATCACACATCCTTCTCTTCTTTTGTTGGCCTTCTTCAACTTCTTCCCATGTAGGTAAGGGAACACCAAACAGCTTAGCTATGGTTGTTTTCCCATCCACAGCAAACTTATCGAAGGATCCTGATTCAGTAAAATGTAACTCATGTTGTTGAAAAGGATCCTTTGTAGTTGAGACAAACACATCTTTCCCATTCCAATGCCCTTTAATACACTAATGTAACATTAAAGAAACTAAGTTATAATCATGTAGCCACTTTCTACCCATAAGCAAATAATATTGCATAAGCACATCAATTACATGAAAAGTAGTAGTGCTATTATTAGGCCCAACTTTAAGATCAATGTTGACATACCCCACAAAGTTTATAGGGGCATGACTAAAGTTGTTTATTGATATGGGTTGTTTAATCAAACTTTAGACATTGATTCTAATAGCTTTGAAAGTGCTCATTGGCATTATATTTAAGAAAGAACTAGTGTTGATAAATGTCCTCTTAATTAGGTAGCCATTAAGGACACCTTCCATATATAGTGAAAGATTATGATTAGAGTCCTTCATACACATATTTGCTTTAGTAAATAGATGGCATTTTTATGTGCCTTAGCCATTCTTTTCATAGGCTATGTTGTACTATACTCTACATATTGACCCTTAGAGATATGCGTAAATGCAGTCACTGCTATAAGCCTAGCCTTTTCATCAAATCTCAATAAGTCAAAAAAGTTTCTAAAATTTGCAGTCTTTAATAGTGCTGTAACAATAGGCAAATACTCATCTACATAAGCTATCATGCTCCAAACTCGAGGAGTTGTAACAACCCCACCGCATAAACCAACCTAAGCTAAAAGCTACCTTTCTTAGTTGCTAAAATAGATATAATCCACACAAAGCGAACGATGACTCAACCAGCTTTGAAATAGTCAAATGGGCACCTATAGTAAATAAGACCTGTGAAGTAATACTTTACAAAATACATTTTCTCTTATCTATAGATAGTTTAGTTCTTTTACATAACTTTTATATACAACAAAAGTTTTAGAGTTTTCAAAAGGAATTATACATCTCTACGTGAGGACTATACTGCATACATAGATATAACAGTAAACCAATGAAGATTATAAGGCTTCTTAAGAAGACCTTACAATCTTCCCACAAAAGAAAAACAAAAGTAACATGAGCTTTGATCCATTCATTAAACTTTAACGCCTCACTTCTTGTCCTATTGGAACTAACCTACAGACAACTTTAATGAGGCATCTTCGGTTTTTACTTCATACCTATAAAACAATCTGTTTAGATATGAGCTCAACTAGCTCTGTGAAAAGGGATAGAGTCATAAGAGTACATTAACAAACATGGTTGTTTAATTATTAATTAAATGCAAATGTAACAAGCAAATGATAGATCATCACATGATGTTTAACCGGTTTATTGTGAAGTTAAAGAAATTTCGTCTATTTTAACCTAGATTTCAAGGAGTTCCAACATAGCACTATCAGACTAAATCTAAACTTATACAATGAAGAACACCCTCTTTCCTAGACAACATTTGAATCATTGTTCCCAACCTTGACATGACCCCATCTCCTATTACTTAGTTTGACTAAGGGTAGGAAAAGGATTATTTCTACTATCATTATCGAACAGTCGGTATTTAGTTTGACAAGCTAATCATTTACCTTTATTAGGTTTGTGAATGTCAAGTTAGATCTTAGTCAACTTAAGATTAGTTTAGATTATAAAGTGAGCAACCAAGTTCATATACATAAGACATGATATATTCATATAGAAAACAACACTCGGAGTTCAACCCCCAATCAACAATCAGTATCACAAGCACACACATACACAATTGAGTTATAACTATAAACAAACACTCTTACTTCTCTAAGTATCCTAATATGATACTTTAATATTCCACGAAGCATCGATCCTAAACTTACCTATAACCATTGGTGACTTACTCTTGATCGTTGCCTCCTTGATCTTTCATTGTCCTTAGAAATACACAATAGATAAGGTTTTAAGCCTTGATTCATTAGCCATTAGTTTGTTTTATATATTTTTGGTTGTTTAGTCATAAATTTTATAAATTATTTCCACTTAAAAATCGTGATTTCTTGACCATTCATTGATTTTTATAAATTACCCTAATCAGTCAAATCCTTTAAGTTAAGTTTTGAGTGGATTTATAATAGTTTTCCTTATTAAAAAATGCTCTAAGTTACTATATGAGCTATATAAAGATCATTCATTACATTAGTTTTATCCTTTGAATTTTCCCAAGTTAAATTCCTTATTACGCTAAGCTACTCTTTAACTTTGTTATCTATAGAATTTTTAGTAAAATCTTCTTTTGATCAATCTTCTACTTCTCCCGTTTTTACATTTTATTTATAAATTTTGATTCTGAGCTATTCTCTGAGTATCATTCTAGTGAAAAATTCATTTATGAAATCCTCTAAGTCATCATCTACCTTCAACCAAGGTCTTGAAATTAGCTAATTTGCTAATTTTTTTCCAATTTACAATTACAAAATCAGTTTAAAACAACAACACTTTAAATAACCATCCTCAGCTTCATCACTTCTCAACTTCTTATACATTATATTATAGTTCATCAAATTCCAACAAAATATTTAAACTACCCATTTCACTTTTTAAGGTTAACTCACAATTTTCCATAACGCTTAACTTTACTACTCAATCTAATCATCCCAAAATAGTATAAGTACTTTATTAACTAATCCAACTCAGAATCCAAGTAAGGTTATTAGAAGAAATGTGCTATTCTTTTACTAAAACACTTATTTAGTACATAATTTAGGGCTTAAAAATCAAATAACAATATAGAAGATAGCTTCATGAAAAACTTTCACGTAGTAATTTAATATTAACTTAGGATAATTTATAGAAAAATTTTAAAGTATAAATTACATAATTTGCCCAATTGATTTCAACTTTGAAAATTGTCCAATTTCTCCATTTGTAAGGACATATATAATAGCCACTAAATTTATATAAAATGATATTTTTCTTAGATTCTATACATAAAAAATATGTAGGAATAATTTTTTAGGTATTTTTGGTATTTTTACTGAATTATTTAAAATTTGATCAAAAAGGGACCTCATTGGAAAATTGACCTCCAGCCATTAACGACTCCTCCTACCTTGTCGGAACCACTAGGCAATGGGTGTGGCTTCTGGAGGTTGAACTCTAGTGCCCCCTTATGCTATAGTATTCTCTGTTGCTCAAATTTACCTATTTTTTGTATTTTTTTTTCCTAATTTACTTCTTTAACTCCCTAAATCCATCACGTAATTTTCCTAAATCCTACTTTGCATGAACTAAATGTTAGAGAGGTTTTTCTGAATTTTCCCAATTGTCTAGATGTTTAAATGGATTTCTTTCTCTCTCCTCAATACATTTTTTCTCAAATATCAACCGAATTCTTACATGATCACTTATCATATTTTATAAACACCTATCATTGCATTTCCACATACCTAAAAGTCCATCTTCTTAACTATTCATGATTTTTTTTTATATAATTTTTAGTAATTTTTAATTAATTTTCGTATGTTATTTTAGCCTAAAATGTATATATTAGGGTTTTTAAACTAATTATGGGTATACGTATATACTTAAAAATTACATATGACACATACATACATACATACATATATATATATATATATATATATTTTACATATGTTATTTTATGTCCTATATTAATTTTATTACATATAAATTTACTTTTAAAAGTTTATGAACTACTGAGCCTATTTTACGAGATTATTATAAATAATACATAATATAGTTAAATTATACTCATTTCGCTCTATTTTATTGTCTTATTATATTTTTAATATTTGAGTCTACAGAATCTCTTCAACTAATATCTCGAGCTTATTTGTAAGTTTTTAAGTTAATTCGGTTAGTTTCATTAATATCCTAAATTTATTCGTTCGATTCTTATTTGTCGAGTACAGGGCTTACATGAGCTTCGATTGATTGTCCTTTACTTCCGGAGGGCTGTACATCGATCACTTCAGTCATTGTAACATCATGGTTAATGGCATTAATAACACATCTCTGGTTGTTATGAACCAGAAGTAGATTATTTTTAACATCATTGTTCTCTATAATCAACTCGCCATGTACAACCTATTTATTGAATATTTTCTTCAAAGTGAAGCAATCTTTCGTCGAATGATCAACAGTTTGGTGAAATCTACAATACGTAGGATTGCTCTTCTCTTGATTTATAGGAAGACGTTTAACCCTTAGGAGCTTAAGATTTCCATCATGCAACCATTGCTCAAGCATTTCATGTACCTTAACCATTAAGCATGGATATGTCCACATTGGTCTAGAGTTATAGAACTTATCATTTCTGGGTTTCTTCATTCCTTTTTGTGATTCACCTTAAGTAGCATTTATGGACGAAGCATGCTTATTGAATCTCTCAACTTCATTCCTTTGTCAAGCCACCAAATTGTTAGTCCTTCGTGCATTCTTGACTAATGTTGCAAAAGAAGCCAATGAAAGGTTCTCAAGATAAACCGTGTATTTAAGGAATATTTCTTGAATACAAATCTTAACCAGTTCCCTCTCATTACAAACCTCTTGTATATCTAAAGAGTGATCTCTAAACCACTCGATATAGTCCATGAGATCTTTCTTGGGCTTTTAACAGATTCGTCCCATGTTAGTGAGAGTAACTTTTTCTTCAGTAGAGAAAAACTTTTTCAAAAACATCCTACACATTCTACCTCATAAATAATTGATCCTAACGGGAGATTAACATACCAAGTGTATGCTTTCTCTATAAAAGACTTCGAGAATTCTTTTAACTTCAAATTATTGTTTAATTCATCAAATTTACGTCACTATTTCTCTTGACAATATAATAAATATACAACTACCTTCTCTTAAAAAATTAAAAAAAAAAACTCTCACATAGATACATATTCTTAAATATTAATAGAAAATAGTAAATGTAATCAAAGTTGTTATCATCTTTGTTCTCATTTATTTATTATTTTAGATATTAGAAATTTTAATTAATATTATATTATTAATTTATTATTTTTTCTTGGGTAACGGTTTTCTTATTGAGTTTTTCAAAATCCTGTTATCCATCCCAAAACCCTAATGAACTTTTAGTTATATCCCAAAACTCATCCCAATATCCTTCAGGAAGTACCCTATAAAGTTCTTAATAAGTTAGACAGGTCAGGCAAGTCAAGTATCTTATAACGACTTAACCATTTACATCCTTACTCCCACCAACATCATCAACCACGCTATAGTCTTTCTTTAAGTATTTGGCTAAGTAGTTTTTTGCTTTTCTATGTCTTTCTCTCTCTCTTTTTTTTAATTGTCATATCTTTCTCATTATTTGTTATTATATTATCTACTTAAATATATTTAATGACATTATTTTATCCAATTAATTATTGATCGACCATTCAAAAATTGATAGGACCTCTGATTAATATTGATAGATAGAGATAAAATACATACATACATACATACATACATATATATATATATATATATAGTTAAGGTTGTTTATCAAACCGAACTGAGAATTGAATTGAACTTCACCTAACCACAAAATGCTATTCTTTTGTGTTGTGGTTCGATTCATTGATTAATTTGGAGATGATGTAAACTATTCATAATTCGGTTCGAGGAGTTGAATCTAAATGTTTAAACCTGAAGCCAAACCGCTTCTTAATAAGAAATAAAAAATAAGTGATATTTCTTAATTCTAAACCTTAGGGACATTTTAATTTAACCAAATTTACATTTTCTTGTTTTATCATTTCTCTATTTATTCTCAGCCTCTACATTCTACCCATTTTCTTTCATGGTTGTCTCTCTTCTCTAGTAAACTCACACACCTTCACTATTATTTAAAATGAAATATTGCATGATATAATATTATGTAGTTTTAATTCTTGCCTAATGTTTCTTAATTCGAACATCAATATTGGTTGAAAACTCTAATGGTTATTATTATTATTAAAAAAAATCATACTTTCAAAAAGCGATTCAAACCAAAATGAATCAAAGTGGACTATATTTAAAGTGGCTTGATTCAAAATCTTGAATCGTTAAAAACAGTTCGTTCATGGAGAGTTTAAATCAAATCATTTCAAATGAGGTTTAGTTTCAATCAACCCTTAAACCAAACCATGAGCACCCCTATATATAAGCTAGTGTTAAAAATGAAAACACATAGTTAAAAGGTGAAAACATAAGAATATGAAGTGAAACTTACCCTTTTTCTTTTTAGATTTATTAACCAATACTTAGGCACACGTTAAATGACAATCTAGTAAGCTCTAAGTCAAGTAATATCAACTTAATTAAGCTTGTTTAGTATCTTTTTTTTTTTTCCTTTTTTTTTCCAACCATGCTATAACTCAGGAGAAGAGGATTTAAACTTTGATCCTTCCTAATAAAAGACTAATGATGATATCATTAGGTTACAATAGTTTTGATTATTTTTTCATTTGAGTTAAATAAATAAATATATATATGTATACCATGAAGTTTTTTTTTTAAGCTAATAACATATAATAACTTATGAAAGGAAAGAATTGAACTTAATATGTCCTGTTATAGGTCTAATATTCACGTTACTACGTTATACTAAATTAGAATTCAAATTTTATAAAACTAATGTGCATTAAGTTTAATTAAGCTTATGTGTCCATCAAGTAAAACAAGACCTAGTTTTGATAAGTTTATCCAATAGATTGAGCACAAGTGCACACAAATGAAACTTGAGAAGTATCAAATTACAACTCTTCTTTTACTATCATTTAATAAATTTTACTAAGATGTGTTACAAAATTTAGTCCATTTGATAATTTCTTTAACAAAGATCTTATTATTAAATATAGCCAATGCAAATCCAAATAAGACATCATATCTATTGCTATTCTAATTTATAATTCCAAAGCTTTTTTTTGCTTATACCTGTTTAATATTACTTTTTCATACCTTACAGTTTATCAAAATGTTTTATCTAATAAAGCGAGATAAATGTATATACATGTTAGAAGTAATCAGTAAGTTTATCATAGTATGACTCTTCACTTCTTATATTCTTTTTATTTGGTTATTTATTTTTTAATAATCTTTTATTATTCATATATCTTTTCATCAATAATGCCTTTTCCTTCTTTCATTATGCATGACTCTTTTTCTCAAGAGATATATTTTTTATATATGTAATGATATTTGAAGAAAAACTATGACCTTTATATAATTGTACATAAGCTTATTAAACTTACGATTTTATATAAAATTGCCAAAGGTTTAATAGAATCGGAACGTAAAATTGAAATGTAAAAATGTAAATTTCTATAAACTATATAAAATAGATTAAAAAAACTATAGAGATGCATACAATAGTTGTTCAAAACTTGGAATACATGATGGAAATATAGAAATGAAGAGATTAAGTTCTTTTTTCATAAAAAGTTCTTAATAATATATAATTAAATATGTATAGATGAAGAATAAAGAAAGTCGAAACTAAACTTTTTTCATTATTTTCTTTTGAAAAAAAAAATAATGAACTAAAGAGAATCAAATATTTCAACTCATTTCAAAGTGCTGATGGTGTAAATTGAATTATATAGTTTTTCTTGTAATCTTAGCTATTAAAGCTAAAACTTGAGTAAAAGGTATGTACATAAAATAAGGGATTAAGAGAGAAAAAAAAAAAGGATAGGGATATAATGCTCTAATAGTTGATGGCTTGTAAAAAGCTTAGTGGCATTTTTTTTTTATTTTTTAGCCCATTCAATTTAGATATATAAAATTGGTAAACTCGGTTAAAAATGTAAGTTTCTATCGAGTTTACATGTAAACTTAATTAAAAACGTAAATTTTTACATGAAAAATAGTTATACACAAGTTAACTCGGAAAAATTTCATAAAATTATAAACTCATAGAATCACATATGTAGAATTACGATTTTGATAATTATGATTGTAAAGTGATGTAACTCTTGGTATATGATGTTTATATTCATAACTCAAAAAATTATAACATTTTATAAATATTATATCATATCATGTAATTTTCAATGGTCGCATAAGTTATAATATGCAACATATATTCATATAATTATCTGATTTCGCTCACTCTATCTTTCAAATATATTTTTGTCCACTTATTAATGATGATAATTTTGTAAGTAAATATATTGTTTTCATTAAATTATATTTTAAAATAAAAATGCGTGGTATTTAACTAGTTTAATACTACATTCGAAATGTCATAATGCAAAAAAAAAAAAAATTATAATAGAAAAATAAAAATTATGCAAAGAAATTATAATAGAAAAATAAGCCTAAAGATCCTATTTTTACTATCTTAAAAGGTTTTAAACTGTATCTAATTGTTGTATTAGTTATATCAAATATTTATTCCGTTACCATAGAAATTCTAATAAAAAGAATATAAAAAATAAAAGAAAGTATTTGAAAAGTAACTTTTATGCTGTAACAAACCACTTTTCTTATCTCCTATTGAAACATGATCTTTTTTCATTTAGACCTAATTATTTAAAAAAATATGTTATATTAATATTAAAGGTCAAATATAGCTCAAATTCAATAAAATTGCTATATCCTTAAATTTGATTCAAACTCCATATAGACTTGCGAACTTTTACAAATAGGATTTAGACATTAATTTAAAGCTAGCTCAAACTTAAACTCTTCATTATCTTCATTATACTCATGGTGTCTACGGTGTAAATTTATAGTATTTAATTATAAGGACTGGATTAGATAAGAAAAATTAAATATGATAAATATAAAGAGAATTATATAGTATAAGTTTATTATACCATATTTGGTTTATATAGTACTGAACATAAAATTTAGATTAAAAAATTAATTATTTATATTATAAAATAAATAATTTTTTATAATATATATTAAAAATAATGTTAATTAACTTAATATTATAATATAAATGAGTATTTTTGGAAATACAAATTTTTTTTATTTTTGTTCAATGAATTTATTTTTGCATCGTAGTCCAAATAATATAAAATTTAGGTATTTTATTCAATCCATCAACCTGATTTTTCTTCAATAATTAAGTAAATTTATAAATTAAATATAAAACAAAATCTTTTATCTAATTTAATATTATAAAAATTATGTAATCAAATATTATTTAAGTTGGGTGGATGACGGTGGGGACATAGGGATGATAACTTTACTGCAGACCCGGAGGTGGGAAAGTCAAACAGTCGGAACGAAGTTTTCAGGTCGAAAGAGAAGGAAAAATATCTTTGCCTTGACATTTTCTTTTCCAACGTGGAATAAATCTATTTAAAGGTAATATTATCTAATTTATCTTTATCACTTAAGAATATTCAGTAGTGGCAAAGATAGATTCACTTCATTTAGCAAAATCCAAGAAGATGCCATGCTCTCTATCTCCCATGGAAATTCTCAAGTTTTCATTAGTAAGCCAACCCCAGCTTCATTATTTCCATCGAAATAAACCCATTTCAAGGTAATTTATCTAAACCAAGTCCTTGTAAATGTTTTCATTTTTTCCTTCTTCCTCTTCTTCCTTTTTTTTTTTTTTTGAAATAATGATGTTTTATGATGGTTAATTCACATGAAATAGACAATATCTCAACTAATCCCTTATAACAAAGGATTAATGTGCAATAAAACATCTGCTAGTGACATAATCACTATTCTTATAATTTAAAATAGAAGCATGTTGGATTTCCCTCTTTTGGACCACAAAGTGTGGTCTGTATTCAGTTGGAAAAGAGAAAAATTTTAGAACAGCAAGATGGTTTATGCTGACTTGGTTACGTGGATGTTATTGCCAATTCCTAGGCATAATTTTGCTGTGATCAGATGCTGTAACAAAAGGGTGTCAGCGGAAGAATTCATATTACAGAAGGATTACTATGAACTGCTTGGTGTCACTACTAACTCTACGCCCCAGGAAATCAAAGATGCTTATAGGAAGTTGCAGAAGAAATACCACCCTGATATTGCGGGCCAAAAGGTAACCAATTTTTGTCCATTTCTTAATGCAGAATTCGCCATGATCTTGGATTGGAACTCTGTGGCACAAAAGGATTTTGAACTATGAAGATTGACATTTCGCTGCAGTTCCACCCCGAATAATGGAATTTTATCATGATCTAGGGCCATGAATATACTATGATGTTGAATGAGGCCTACAGGGTGCTGATGAGAAAGGATCCAAGAAGAGCTTATGACACTTCCTCGGAGCGATTGAGAAGAAAATACACCTATGCAGGATACAGTTCATGGAAGGGACCTGAAAGACCCCAAGCCCTCTTTGTCAATGAAAATGCGTGCATAGGTAACATTTTAATTGAGCCTGATGCTGGCAGTCCGCTCATTCACATCAACTGGCCTTAAAAATGTTTGGCGAAATGCAGTCAAAGAAGCAATATTAGCATATGAGTGATTTTGCAATTTGAATTGTATTTCAGGATGCAGAGAATGCGTGCATCATGCTGGCAACACATTCATTATGGATGAAGACCTTGGCTGCGCTCGAGTCAAGGTCCAGCATGGAGACAATCAGGAAAAACTCGAGGTGAATCGATTAGTACATCCATCCATAAGTTCTCTTATGCAGAGAACATAGTATGATTCCATTGCGACATGATCGTTAAATTTTAGAGGAATTAATCGCATTCTAATCTTGATGTTACTTGTTAACAAAGTGTAGCTCTAGAGTTCTAATCCCTGCGTTAACAGTTGATTACCTAATTATTTAAATATGAATTTAAAATGCACGTTTATATCCACTAGTTTAAGTTTTTAAATTAGTCAGTTCTGATGAATTTACATTAACCAATGGTGATTATCTCAAGGGCTGAGATTGCATACTGATGGCTTGGGAAACACTGCAAGATTTGCAGGTTTCAGTTGATTCATGCCCCGTGAACTGCATATATTGGGTAGACAAGGATGAAGTAGCGGTCCTCGAATTCCTTATGCGCCCACAACCAAAGGAGGGCTACGGTGTGTTTGGAAATGGCTGGGAAAAACCTTCAAATGTATTTGCAGCAGCTAAGGCCTTCAACAAGCAACTGGAACAGCAGGCGGCTGCAAATGAAGGTATGCATTCATATCCTAGTGACCTTAAAAGAGTTAGCATGGGTAGTTTATGCTAAAACCGCGAAGCAACCATGATGGATTTGGTGCAGCAAAGGCAAGTGTTGATGAAGAAACACCTGCTCAAGCAAAGGCAAGGGCTAAGGCAAGCGCAGAGTTAGAGAAGGAAGGATTCCCAAGAGTTTGGAGATTTCTTCAAGTGTTTGGCATAAATATATGAGAGGTTGAGTGAACATAGAGATTGCCATTTGAAGAGGAAGCAACCTGAGTGTGTCTGATGCTGTGGATAGACCCTTGGAATGTGCATTCTTCTAATAGTTCGCCAGTTAACAAATATTTCAGATATATATAATAAATGTTGCGTTTGAAATGGAAGATTCGCAAAAAATTTGCCTCAAAGGAGCAAGATGGGTAGGGATAACTTCATACTTTTGAGAACCGGAAGAAGGTTTTAATGGGATGAGAGTGTGGAGAACATGTGTTGAAATCTTTCATAATTTCGAGTTAGCAACTTTTGTTTCTTCCTTTTTTTTTTTTTTTTTTTTTTTAACTGCTTCAGACGGAATAGAGGAGCTCATTGAATCAATTACACAGAGGAGAGGAGGTTCATCGCCAAGGTTAAAGATGACCGAGTAAGGATTATTTTGAATGTAGAATCGCATCGCAATCAAAATAGTCTTAACAGGAAAAATCAACAAGGATTTAGTCAAAAGAGACAGTAAAGCTAAATCCGCAGCATAAATGTCATGGATCTAGCTTTTTATTTGCTGCAGAGCTAGTCAAGCAAGCAAGAAGGCTCTTTTCACACTTTCCAAAGGGACTTTATCTCAGGAGAACAAGCCGATGGTGGAAAAAATAACTTGATCTCAAGAAAGATTTAACATTTCAGAGGATTATCATTGCCTTCACCACATCTGTATCAACTGAACCTGCTGCATTTTAAAAAACCCAACTGTCTAGGATCACCATATTAAGTGTGGAAAGTATCCATAATCTTGACTGATCTTTTCCCCTTTTTTGGATTCGAGCAATATGTGATGGTTACAAAGAAAATCAATTTTGAAGTGTATATTTTATATTGGGATTTTCAAGTGGATTGATGCAATGAAGTTCAATATGGAAAGGATGCCACGGGAATTTACCGGAGAGTGGTGAATCACCACCCGTCGTTTGGGCAAAATTGAATAAATAAATAAAAGCTTTATAAAATTATGTGCTTTGGATTATTATTCATAGTTTTAAGCAAAATTTCTCAACAAGAATATATTATGGTGTGTCTATTGATATTCACTTTTAAATTTTTGAAAAGTTTTAAAGATTTTTTTTTCTTAATATCAAATTTTTCATATAACTTTGCGTAAATTTTAATTAAAAAATATATTATATTACACTGCATTGCATCAATAGGGATAATATAAGCTCAATGAACAAATGTAGTTGAAGTTTATTTTTTTAAATCACTGAGCAGTCATAGTAGTATCTTACTTAATCAAGTACATTCTGAGTGAATATTAAAGGTTCCAAGGTGAGTTCTAAATAATAATTTTCATAAGGATCCTATATCTTGTAAACTCTAAAGGATTCAAATTCTAAGATGGTCTTAAGGTATTATAACATAAGTTATGATTTCAAAAATACACGAGCTTGTACTTATTGGATAGAATATGAATAAGACCTCGTACATTCACTCATCTTATATATGTGTACCCTAAGTTTACAAGATAGGTATTAGATCTCATGATAAATTTCGACTTTAAATTTTTGAAATGTGCAACCATGGATAAGGTGTATGGTATGACTTTGTACCCACCATGAATATGAGTGGAACATCAACTTTGTTTATTGTAGATTTCAAGTTTTTGGATACCCTTAAAATTTAGAGTTCGTGTAAGATGTGAAAGTGTTCATAAAGTTTGGGAAACAAAATTTGCCATAACTATAACCAATCATGTAGAATCATGTAGATGGATAAAGCCAAATTGCATGCTTAAAAAACAAAAAAAAAAAAAACAAAAAAAGAAGAAGGTGGAAAGATATCCACCAAAACCACACCATGATGTTATGGTACTTATAAACTTGAGCATAGAGTTGAATTGGCCTGTGAATTGGTTAGTATAAGGTTGAATCAGGCCTAGTTCTTAGGGGTATGAGTCTCGATTGGTTTGGTTGAATCGGTTGCTTAGGTTTTTTTTTTTTTTTTTTAAATTTCTTTAATCTTATTTTTGCATTTTCATGAATTATTGTAAATAACTTTTCACCTGCTCCTGTTTTTATTTTTTTCTTGAAATGATTATAACACTTTATACCATATAAAATAAAGAGAGAGAAGTTACAAATTTTATTCTGTTTCGAAATAATTAATTTAAAATGTGTGAATGGGATACTACTTTAATATTAAAATATTAAGTAAAGTTAAATAAAACGAGAGAACTTGCAATTTGTAAAGGATGAGAATTTTCTCATTCAAATCTTGAAATAAATTGTTAATATAGGAATAATAAAATTATAACGTAACTATTAATTATAATTTGTTATGGTATTTGGTGTGTGTTGGGAAAAAGAAAAGTAGAAGAAGAAGGCATGTAACATATGAGGTTATTTATTTATTTATTTTTAAAAATCGGAGGGGCGAAATTGGCTTGCATTGGCGAGCTAGCCCTATTGGTTCATTGGCCCATTGGCTCACTAGGTTTGGCCGAGCTTAAATGGTTTATAGACCAAGCTAATTCATAGTTTGGAATTTTCCCTTACATAAGTCTAATTACTTATGGTTTACAAGAAATCAAAAAGCTTTTAATAAACATATTATCATATCCCAAATTTGAGGGTTGTGACTATTTACACTATAGGTTACCTCGTTAGATAAGAGACAATGACTTTGTGTTCTAAAATCATAGAAGGTCCGATTTAACTTGCAAACTTCTAAACCCTTCATAAACATAATATGTAAATACAGGTGTTTTTAAAAATATTATGGGCATCCTTACTCCCATATAAATATATCGAAACTGCAAAGAAAGGGAATCCCCTACTATATAGTAAAATGGGTAGTAAAATAATTTTTGAAACTAGTTTCTTTCAAAATGCCCTATGAACTTGTCTGGAGATATATTCCTTGATAAGACTCTTGAAGGAACTCTTATGCACTTAGAATCTTAGCCTATCCAATCCTTTGGTATATCAAATTGCAGAAAAATATAGGTGTGTGAAGAAAAAACCATGGGTTCAATAAGGGATAAAAGGCAAAACGTACATAAAAGCTAAGCAAGTTATCTAGATCGATACATGAATAAGTAAATGTTATCTGTATGATGTTATTCAGTCCATCATGAAGTTAAGGAAACTATGCATGCTCTAACTCGAGTTAAGAAGTTCTCATATGAAGGCATAATACCAACATAAAGGCCATGATACTCTAACAGCCAAACCTAGATTTGTGTTTTTCCTATAACTACCTTTGAACTAGTGCTCCTAAACTCATCATAATTTTTTCTCTCGTTACTTAGTTCGACTAAGACCGGAAGAAGACTAGTACACTACACCTCTTTTGAAAGGGTTGGAATTTAGATAGAGAATCCTAGCCATCTTCTAATGAGATGCAATGTATGTCATTTTAAGTTATAGTTTGTATTTATATTAGTTTAGTTAAAGGTGATCAACCATTTTGCAAACACATTAGACAAAGTCAATTCACAGCAGCACTGCAAAACACATAGTTCAATTACGAATCATCACTTCAGTATCTAATCAAAGGTATAGCATGCGGACAACTACTTACAACCACAAAATCCAATCTTGAGGATTTCCACTTATCTGAATCTACTCACTTGGAAAGGTCGGCTATGTCTCGGTTTTCTTGGTATTTGACTCAGGTATAGCATAACGATATTTTATGATTCATAAAGTTATGGACTTATTGTAGCTTATTTAATTCATTTCGTTGACAATTTATGTCATCGTCATCGAACATTAACTTTATTGACTAAATTATTTTACATCTAATTCGTTTAGCAGTTACAGATATACATTGGTAAGAAATGTGAAATAGTATTATGGGAAGTTGTTATAAACATATATTTATATAGATATACATATAAATTATCCTAGATTTAACGCATGCATTATAAAATTATATATGTATATGTAAAAGTTGATTAGAAGAACCAATGTAATTTATATACGTACAATCAAGGGCTTCCTATAATGAAGTACTCATCCTATATATATATTTGTAAGATGAAATAAGGCATATATAATTTATATATATAAATACTAAATTACACTATATACTTAAAGATTGTATCATAAAAATAAGTATTTTATGTAATTTTCGTGCAACTGACCAAATATTATTTAAGGTATATAGTTTCAATCGTAATGAAACTTAGATTTCATTCATAAAGTCGCACTCAGGTTTCAGAATAATAATATGGTATTTTCATACACTTTATAAGTTACACTAAATTACTTGTGCCATTGGATTCTTAAAAGGAAATGTAATAGTAATAAATAGGAGTTTAAACTTCGTGTTTTTTTTTTTTTGGGTAATATAACTTTCATTAACTAAATAAATGCGTCCGAAAAAATAAGCACCAGATACATCACATGAGCAACTATCTCAAACCATCCTCAGGGAAATTAGTAATGCCCTCCCTATCACGTACAACTATATTAACATTACTTATATCATTCAAAATGACATCAGTTTCTACCCTTCCAGTTTTCTCGACCTATACTTTGACAGAAGACTATATTTTTTCTTTCCTTCCAATTGTTTTCCAAGATAAATGGAGCAAAAACTTCCTTCGGGGAATCCACACTCTTCCAATTTCAACGTTTCCATTGAGTATTCTATCTAACCCACTTTGCTCTCTCCAATTCATTCTCAAAAACCCGCATATATATTAAAACCAAAACTCGTCCACACCTCTCTACTTCTACTACAGTCCAAGAAAATATGCCATGATGACTCCTTTAAAAAGGGGACTTTCCGAACTGATATTTAGTCCTTTTAAATGTTATTTGTTTAATTATCAGCAACCATCATCGATTAAATCTACGAAAAATCACCACTTCAAAAAATGGGTCAAATAATTTTTACCTTATGATTTTTAGGAGCAAGGGTTTGGTACTTCCTCTAATGCTACTTTCGGTTTTGATGATGGAGCGGAAAAAGAATATTGGTATTTTAAGCCTACGGTATACTGCTAAACTTGGCCCTCGAGGAGAAATATTACATTTCTTCATATAACTTTATCAGCTCATGTTTCAGGGAATACAAAAAAAGACAATTGTTAGTGTTACTTCATGCATGTATACGTATTCTTGCTTGTATTCCATCTAAGATATGGAGATACATATTTATTAGATAATTTCCTATGCCAATCAATCCAATAGGATTTTGTCTAGCTGATGGGTGGTTCTTTCACATTTCATCACTTGTTATTAACTTAATAATGTTTCACTCATGCCTAGCATTTGGAATTTGAGGTGCAACGCATCATAAAATATCTAACTTATAGTAGGGATTAAAAGTCTCTGTAGAAAGGAAAATATTTCTTACCGAAACTTTTTATACGGAACCTGTTTCCTATAAGGAATGGCTACTAAAAAAATTACACTCTTAAATCTTTATAAGGCTTTGATCCCTATAAAAAGTAGTCTATAGGGATCAACCCACTTGCAAAAAGCCTCTTACAATAGGCTACTAACATATGTGTCCGATAGTAAAAATTAAAAAATAAATTGAATTCATTTGTTATTGTTAATGTGATAAAATAATTACAAATTCGCTTCCTGAATGTGAAATTCATTTACAATAAAAAAATATTTGAAGACTAATATACATGCTGAATACAATGATACGAAGTTAGACACAATAATTTATATCCAAGTCATGTGCACAAACATCAAAATCGGTGTCATTTTTCAAAAAAAAAAAAAAAAATTTTATGAATAAAAAAATTAAAAAACAAAGACCCATAAAATGCTATAAAGAAAAAAATATTATAATTTCATTAAAAAAATCATAATAAATATATATAGATGTTATCTATATATTTAACCAAAAAAGATATTACACTAAATTAACAACAAATTGGAAGTCATGCCTACAAATACAACTTCTTAATACATTAACATCTAATAACATTTTTTTTATTAGGAAAAAAAAAAACATATATAACTAATGTATAGCTAAAATTGCAAAATTAGCCTATAGAAGATCAGTAAAAAATGCATCTGTAATTGTGATGCTCAACAAGGCGATCAAAATGTCTCAATAATAAAAAACAAAGAACGAGGATTTTCATGATAACAATCTATCCATTGATAAGACTTTTTGGACATAAGCTCTTCAAGTTTGTGCCAAGCTAGTAAGATTCACGGCCTAGGATGTGCTCCTTTGAAAACTCGACCTTCCATCTCCTAGTCGACCTCAACCCAAGCCTATCATGCGGCTTGCCTACCACAACAATCACTAATAGCTAGAAGAATAAGTATAAGGCCAACGATTGAGTCAAACAATTGCCTCCTAGATTTGTGGAACATGTCAGACATCATGACTTCACTCTTCAATACTTATGGACAAGACTTCTATTTATTAACTCCTCTTCAATTACCAACTATACTTATCTATAAATACAAGACCCTCACCCAATAGTAAATTACTTGATACTTTGTGTACTTGAGAGCCTACATTGTAAACTCTACAAATTTAAACCTTTTAGATAAAAGTGTCGAACTCAAGTGCCATTGATATTTCCCTAAGTTGACAAAACCTTATAAAATGAAAATCGATTAAAATTTTAAATTCGAAACTTAAAATAAAAATAAAAGATCCTTTTATACGATTCAAAAACCCTAATTGCATACGAAAACCTTAATCCCTACGTACACATGCTTTTAAAAATATAAACCTAAACCTAATAAAAACCGTAAATACTAAACTATAAAATTATAAAACTCTGTAAATTACCTTAATGCTTGAAAAGCCATAAATCAATAACATTATCGTCAAATTTGCGAAATCATATAAAACCGATAACGAGTGATCAAAGATAATTTTAAATAATAACAAATATCAAAACTAAGCTAGCTAAAAGAATAAATAGATAAATTTACAAAATTAATCTTACATGTGTACATAAGTGGCACCACAATATGCATGCATATATTACTAAAAAATTTCTTCTCTTTTCTTAATATATCGTATGATCTATATATTGCATAATATTATATATATGTATATGTACCATTATTATTATTATTATTATTAACCACATGTAACATATGGTGTATAGTATACTATACTTATATTAAGTATTATACGTGTGGTATACTATATATTTTGCTTTATTCTAAGTATACTCTGTCATATCCTTAACCCCTTATATTGTACTATTTGAAATGACTAAACCCTTCTTTTCTTACAAGGCTATACTCCTTCATTTTAACAATGATAAAAGACAAGTCAAATCAAATCAACATCGTTCTTTTTCCTGCTACACCAGTAGTTCAATTTGCTACTCCTTCCTCCCTTCTATTTTTATTTTTAATTTATTCACTTTACATAAACTAAATGCATTAAAACATTCTTTCATGTCCTTTGTAAATCCCACAAATTTCCCTATCTAATTCGTGCTCTAAAATCAAATGCCACGAGTAAATTATCATAACGCATTCCTAAAAATAACAATCCTAAATAATCAAGCTAATTGAACCCTAAGCTCTTAAGTGTAAGTTAAATACTCTCAAATTTGTGAAAAACCCTAAAACTTAGTAATAAACTTAAACTACTAAGAACCTTATTACGAAAACAACGAACCTTAAATCCTAAGATGAATTAGTAACACTTAAGACTATTGAAAACCTAAACAAATAATTGGAAACTCGAACCTAACCAAATTATACTCAACTCTAGAAAACTACAACTTCCTTTAAGAAGCAAATAATGATATATGAATCACTACAAGAATCGAACCCTAAAAGAATCATACATATAAGGCTTCTAATCAATCAATTCAATTCAATTTCAATTTTGAAATTATTAACACTAAAGACAATAGTGAAAGTTCGAATAACTTATCAAAGGATAACTCCCCATAGGTATAAGATAAGATAATTTCCTTATCTTCATAGAAGCCATATTACTTATTGATAAGCAGTGTAATTAGTTATGTATCAAAGTCAACATGACTTGACAAAACCATGCCCTTAAAAACATAGCTATAGCCAGTTCAAAAAGAAGGGAATGGGGGGCCATTTCTTGTCAATCAAACATCTATTCTATAGTCTTTCACATCTAGTATTTGGCCTATATTGCTTATATCATCCAATCATTTCATGATAAGCCTTTATACAACTTTAGAAGCAATAAAAGACATTATATGGAGATGTATAACACACATACCCAATCGGCCACTTTCCTCCAAAATATCCTCTCATTCTCACTCACATTTCAAGCATACTTAACTTACAAGAAAAAAGAAAACAAAGCTCCACTCTTCCACTTCATTGCTGCCATACATACACACATACACTACACACAGCACAAAATCTTATTTTGTTGCCTTCACTTTGTCCACACCAACAACCACTTTAGGAAACTTTAGGACACTTCAAAACCATCCTCAAACACTTAAACTTTAAGAACTTAAGGAGCACTCAAAAGGAAAGAGGACACGGGGAGCAAAGGAGAACATTTAGGCACAATGACCACCATCTACTATACTTGAGAAAGAGTAAGTTTTAAACTTTAGTACATAGAGAATACAATGCCTAGGAGATTGTATATTTTCATGAGGATATTATCATGTACATAATGTAATATTTTAGTTAGTTTAAACTAGGTGTTAAGCTTATGGATCTTTCAGATAAATGTTGGATTATGAGTATGCTAGACTTTGTATTATGTAGCATACTTACATATGACTTAGAATAGAAGTTTAGGATTTGAGAAAATCATGAAACTAGTGCATGAACAATTGAGACACATGCTAGACGTGGCACATTTGGAGTGTATTTAAGTGTCACTTTTAGCTTCATTTGGTTTCACATGTTTAAAACTAACCTTAAGTAAAGCAAATACCATTACATCAAGTGTTAGTAAGGATATGAAATTGTAATTTAAAAGAGGATGAAAATAAAACCTAACAAACCCATGAAAGTTTGCTAGACACGGGACATTTTAATGGTAATCTTAAGTTCCTTAGTCTTATCCTTGTTAATTTAGCTTAGAAAAGTTGCCTTATGTCTCCTTTTATAAGTATATATGTTGTTTAGACAAGAATCTTGGGAAAAATGTTCGTTTAGATGCTTAACAAAGCCCTTAAAAATCTGACCACACTTTAATCTTCACTTATAATTATTTTAGAAAAGATTAAAGTAATTTAAGACTCTTTAAAGTAGTGTAACTATCATACAAAAATATTAGAAGGCAAAACCGAGCCAAAAACATGTTATAGGCCCAAAACGGACTTGAATAAGCCTCAAAAGCATCTTGGATAGAATTGGAATCAACTTGAAAGGCTACTTAAAAACATGGTTAAATAATTTTTAGACTCAAACAAGTATGATGGGCTTAGGTCATAAGCCTTAAATGGCTAAAACGGGTTAAAAATTATAAAACGGACCAAATCGATAGAACTTTGAACTTAAAGAGTTAGGAAACCAGCATTTCCAGATTTTATAAATAATATTAAAGCCTAACTTAACCAATTAAAAAGCCCAAAAGAGCAAATAGAAAGGCCAACTTAAGAGGCCTTAACAACAAGACTCAAAAGCCGAACCAAGAGACACTAATAATAAAAGGCTAAAATTAGATCAATAATTGAACTTAAACCCATGAAGAATTCATTCTAAATACACCCCAAGGCCTAAATAAGAATTTAGAACCTATTAAGAATTGGAGAAATAGGATTTAAAGACTAAAACCATGCAAAATGGAACCATTAAGCCTAACAATTAAGAGGTCTGTAACTTTTTAGATTGATACCAAAAATTTTGATTTCAATCTACCAAAATAGATCACACCACAATAATCTACATTTGAAAATGATGGAAAATGACTATAAGAACACAAAAATCAGAGTTAAAATGAAAAAGTTATGATAAAAACAAGTTTTAGCAATAATCGGGAATTATAATGAATTTAGGCAATTTAATAGGTAGTTATTCAAACACTTATTAGTATTCTCCTCTATTAATATCAAGTAATACTGACCTTAACACAGACTTGCTCTTGGATTATTACAACTATAGGATGATCTGACCAAGTGAGTATTCCGATGATTGTTGCGCTTGTAGATTAGTTGCGCTTAATTGTCTAACTACCATTAATTGGTTGCATGGGGAATTGAGAATCATGCATGTGATTAATTATTGCTTACTTTGATTGCCAAAATATCATAAAAAATATGAACCGAATTGAGTGATAAATTAATAGTATCTTTTTGATATGATGATTGTCGATAATGATTGCTTGGCTACTTAAATAAAATGAACATAACTATATTTGACTCAATAAATTAAATGATCATGCATACCATGCATCAGTGGTGACTTATTGGTTGTTACACTATGCGTGTGGGATGGAGGGGTCTTACGGGGGTTATGATTATTATACTTAATTTTTTCACACTGTGTACTCATACAACATGGCTCCGCCTTAACTTACGGGCTTATTAGGTACTAGAGACGCCAATCATAAAGCAATGGGCTAAGTCTTAAAGTCTACCGCTTAAGAATAAGTGGACTACGTATGCTATTCGCATCTACACGTATGGCATAGGTTGAATATACTAAAAAAAGAAAAGAAAAAGAAAAATATTAATTGCCATGTAAGGCTATTTGGTGGATTAGAAGCCGAAATGACTGAAACCTGGGTTTGACGAACCATCATCTCTAACTCTGGCTATAGAGGGCAAAAATCTAAGCTATATACAGTTTCCGGATGGCTGTATATACATGGTTGTTGCATCACATATGATTTGTCTGCATTCATATGATTGTTAATTTAACTTGCTTGCTTTTGCTTAAAAGGTATAATAGGAGGAATATCTCACTAAGTTGGATGTAACTTATTCTCTTACAGTTTCTTTTACAAGTTATCTAAGAGCTGAGATTTAGGTTAGGACTCAAGTGCAGAGCAATCCAACCAGTAGAATAATAGACGAGTAGGAATAGAAAGTATTTATCTATTAAGGCTCTACAATATTTGATAACTGTTGTAATTTATAAAATTAATATATCTTATCTTATTATTTAGTAGGAGATATCGATTTTTTACGGTTCTAACGAACTATGGAATATCAGGTATTCGTAGATATTTATACATTTTTAGTTAAATTAATAAATTATGCATGATAGCCATAGTAATTAATTAGTTAGAGTTTTGCAATCTCTAACATACAAGGCGGTTTTTGTATCATAAATGCATACGTAATATAAAGATTTTAGATAATTTTATCAAGCCCCCTTTAAGGTCGTTACATACATATTACTCTTAAGTACTCATACTTTCCAAACACTCAACTAACTTAAGCATCGGAGTAGTCACGCCGGATAACACCCCAGTGCCCTCTCACTATGCTCTCTTTTGCAGGCTCACTCACTTGTGTGAAGCCTAATCTCTCTCAACTCCATATTGAAAAATATTTTTGAGACGACATTTGGCGCCGTTTGTAGGAAAATTGATCTTATTTCCTACCTAAACACACTAAACACTCTCTTAAACACTACCTTTGACTACTATGTCTTGTGTTAAACAACCTTGAGAACCACCAATTGGTAAATAATCAACTTGTTGAGAACCAGCCCCTTCCAAGGGAAACACAAGAGGAGCACCTGGAGTGCTCGAAGTGCTTAGTTGAGGAGTTTGTTTTTTAAAATAGGTTGCTCCACGCTCGGCTTAAGGAAGTTGAGAGGCACAGTGTACAAACCTACCCTCCCAAAGCCTCCAATGCTTGTACTAGGTAGAACAACCACCACTAGTGGCAATAGAATGGTACAGCAACAGCCATCAAGGTTTGTAACTATCCGTAATCAAGTCCTAACTAGCCATGAGAAGGTGGTCAACTCTCATAAAGTTTTGGAACACTTTGTAGCGTGCTAAGCTCATCTAACAGACGATGTCGATCTCAATAAGCTTCGCATGATCGTGAGAAGGCTCTCTGAGCAATAAGGGAGCAAGGTAGCTGGTGACGTCGGGCTATTCGCCAGCAACAAAACCCCCTTTACCAAGGGTGTTTAAGATGAGATGTTGTCTCTTAATAGTAAGCTTCCTACCTTCGACTAATACGACAGCACTAGTAACCTTGATGATCACCTTCTCTACTTCCACACCATCATGAACCTTCATGGTTACGGGGATGCCATAGTGTATAAGGCTTTCCCAAGTACACTGAGGAAAATAGCTCGGATGTGCTTCAACCACTTGCTTGAGAACTTTATTAGCTCCTTTAATGAGCTGCCATGAAGGTTTAGCTTCCACTTCAAGGCCAGCAAGCCCCCTCCAAAGGACACATTGTCCTTGTATTTGATAAGGTAGAGTAAGAGTAAGACTCTATGAAAATATGTAGCCCAGTTCAATAATGCCATAGTCAAAATCCCTTGGTTAAATGAGGGAGTCGCAGTCCATGCCACGTAGCTCAGCATCCAACCTTTGGGAAACTTCTTCTAATCACTTGCGAAGAGCAAGTTAAAGACCTTAGTTGATTTCTGGAATAAGGCCCAGAAATACATGGATCAGGAGGACAACATTTGTGCCAGGTGATACGCCGACTGAGAGAGGTTGAGTGGAAAGGACAAGGAGAGATTGTTCATAAAAGATCGCTTTGGTAGTAAGGCACTCAGTAGGGAAGAGGGAGAAGGATTAAGTAGTAAGAAGCGTTGAGCTGAGCGAAACCCCCTCCCATCTACATGCAGCACACCCCTTTAAACCAACCTATTACTTAAGTTTACTCTGAGGTACGACACAGAAGCTTGCTACAAAAGCCCGCCAAGATGAAGGGTAACCCCAATCGTCGAAACTTGGATAAGCACTATCGGTTCCATGATGACCATGGCCATACCATTGATGAATACTTCTAGCTAAAGGATGCAATCGAGTATGCTATTTAGCAGGGCTTCTTTGGTGAATACATGGCCAGTGGAGGAATGACGACCATTTCGAAAATGATGAAGATAAGGGGCCTCGGAAGCAACGAATTGAGGGTGCTCAAGTAAAGCAAAATGACAACTACAACAACTACCAAGCCCCCAACGGTATCATTAACATAATTATTAGAGGGCCACACCTAGGGAGTTAGTTGAGCACTAGCAACTCGGCTAACACCTCATCCAAGGTGTTGATTGGTAGAGAGAAGAGACAGAAAATTAACACTTTGATCTCCTTCTCTGATGAAGATCTAAAGGGGGTAGACACCCCCTACTAAGATTCCCTTGTTATAGCGGCGATAATCGCTTTTGAGGTCTTCAAAATTATGGTAAACATCGGTAGCTCCACCGACATCCTCTTCTTGCAGACATATGAAAGGACGAGGACAAAGTTAGTCATTAAGATGAAACCATACTATCATAATCTCATTGTCTTCAATGGAAGGATTATTCGAGTTAAGGGAATCATTACCCTTGATATGGAACTTGGCAATGACAACAATGTTGCACGGTGACCAGTAGAGTTCGTCGTCATCAACTGTCCATCCCTCTACAACACTCTCTTGGGACAACCAAGTTTGAATGTGCTTAAGGTCATCACTTCATCCCTACACCTGAAGGCTAAATTCTCGAGCTACACTAGGGTAGAAATTTGTAAGTGTAATCAGAAGCTCTCCTGAGAGATCTATGTTAGGGCGGCTAGAGCTAACAAACTCTTTGCTCTAGAGACCGGCCTATAGGAGGAGTCGATTAAGAGAAGTGAGCCAAGTGAAAAAACCAATGAAGTGCAAATTAGCCCATCTCCTAACTAGACCACAAAGGTCAGGATTGAAACCCCTTTTAAGGTGAATGAAAAGATAGTAGCCTTACTGTAGGTCAATTTAGATAGGTTTTCCTAATCAGCATCGGACATGCCTAGGATCTCTCCTAACTTAGCAACCTATAACCTCAATATCGACTCTACTGCACGACCTATCAAATAGAAGAAGAGGCATTTTGCCTTAGAGAAGCAAGTCACAATCGAGAAAGAAGTATAGAAGCTACTTAAGGTTAGCTTGATAAGAGAGGAGAAGTACTAAACCTGGCTAGCAAATGTCGTGCTAATCAAGAAGAACTTTGGGAAGTGACGCATGTGTGTCAATAAAGCCTGCCTGAAAGATTGCTTCCCTCTCCCCATGATTGACTAACTGGTTGACTCCACATTAAGAAACGCCCTGCTAAGCTTCATGGATGCCTTATCGAGTTACAGTTATATAAAGATGGACCAAAAGGATGAAGTCCATACCTCCTTTGTCAATAATTTTGGCACATACTACTATACTGTCATGCCCTTTGGCCTAAAAAATGCTAAGGCAACATATTAGCGAATGGTGACAAAGTTGTTTAAGCCCCAGCTCAGGTGCAACATGGAAGTGTACATCGGCAACATGTTTGTCAAGAGCAAGCAACTTGATGATCATATTAAGGACCTCCAAAAAGCCTTTAACTAGATGAGGAGACATGACATGAGGTTGAACCCCTTATAAGTGCGTATTTAGAGTCAGCTCCAACAAATTTCTTGGCTTCTTGGTCACCTAGAGGAGTATCGAGGACAACCCTTAAAAGATACATGCCATCAGGGATATAAAGTGCCTTACCTCAGTCTGAGACATGCAGAAGCTCACTGATATGGTGGCTATGTTGAGCAAATTGATTTTCAAGAGCACAGATAGATGCGTTAAGTTCTTCAAAATCTTAAAATATCCTAAGGGTTTTAAATAGACTCCTCAATGTGCAGTAGCCTTTAAGTAGTTACAGGACTTCCTTGTATACCCTTTAATCCTCTCCAAGCTTGTTCCAAGGGAGGACCTATATCTGTATCTATTCGTAAGCAACTAGGTACTCTCATTCGTATTGGTCAGAATAAAAGGGAGAGAGTACAGACTCGTATACTACGTCAGCTATATACTTCAAGGGCTTGAGGTCAAGTACACCTAAGTAGAAAAATTTTCCTTGGTTATTGTTATGTTGGCACGCCGGCCAAGGCCCTATTTATAGGCACACTAGATTATTGTGCTTACAAACAAACCATTGCATACGATACTATAGAAGTCAAACACGTCAGTTGGATGGTGAAGTACACAATGGAGCTGAGCACGTATAGAATCTAGTACCAACCACGAACAGCCTATGAGGTACAAGTGCTGGCCGATTTCATGGTTAAGTATACAAGAGAGGAGGAAGGACCATTAATGGATGACAAACCAGTGTAAACTCTTCATGTTGGTGGATCATCTACCTCAAGGAATGGAGGTATAGGTCTCATTCTAATCGGACCATATAAGATTACAATTTGCTACACCTTCAAGTTTGGGTTCGACACCAGCAATAAGGAATATAAATACAAGGCACTGAAATTAGATCTCAAGTTAGCCAAGGAGATTAGCATCGAGCACTTACAAGTCTTTTCAGACTCTATGCTAGTCATGTAGCAAGTTTAAGGTAAATATGAAGCTAAGGACGACACCGTAACAAGGTACTTGGAGAAGGTGAAAAGCTTTTTAGTTAAGTTCCCTTCATGGACCATCACAAAGATCCCCCAACTCGAAAACTCAGCGATAGATTAGCTATTTAAGCTTGCCTCTAATGGGATACAGAAGCTTGAAGTGAAGGATAAAAATATCTTCATCAAGTACTTACCAAAGAAGAGCATAACTCTAAGCATGAAAGAGGTCTTAGAGCTAACAACATCAACATCAGAACCGAGTTGGATGAATCCCATCCAAAGTTACTTGGAGTAGGGCATGCTCCCTGAAAATAAGAGAGAGGTGAAGAAGCTAAGATATCACGCCACCAACTATACGTTAGTTAATGGCGTTCTGTACCACAAGGGGGTTAACCTCCCCCTACTCAAATGCTTAGATGAAGGCTTGCACGTCATGGAAGAACTGCACGCTAAAGTGTGTAGCAACCATATTCAATCTTAAGCCCTCTATATCCAGGCTCTACGACTTGGATATTAGTGGCTTACCATGAGGTAGGATGCTAAGGCTGTAGCCTAAAAGTGCCCTTAATGCCAAAAGCATGCCTCTATTAATCACGCCCTTAGTAATAGTCTCCAGCCTTTGACCAATCTGTAGCCATTTGCCTAGTAAGCCATTGGCATTATCGACGTCTTCCCCAAGGCTTTAGGGGTTAGCAATTCATCATCGTCGCTGTTGATTACTTTAATAAGTGGGTCGAGGTCGAGGCTATGGCGAAGATTATTGAGAGGAGTTTTGAGTCCTTTGTTTGAAACAACATCCCCTCCCGATTTAGGGTCCCTTATGCCCTTATTATGGACAACAGGTGGCAGTTTGATAACCCCAAATTTAAAGAGTTCTACGCTAAGCATCACATCATACTGCACTTTACATCGATTGCTTACCTTCAATGGAATGGTTAGGTTGAAGCTACCAATCAGGTCATGTAGATACCTCATTTTTGCTCCTCTATAATTTTAGATTTTTTTTTCTTAGGATAGGATAAAGGGTCCTATTTAAAAAAAAAATAAAAAGATTTAAAAATAATAAAAAAAAGAAAGAAGAATTTTTTTTTTTAATTTTTTAGATAGTTTAAATAGAATATGATTTTTAATTTAGCTTTAGTATTTTTTTTAAGCCTTAATAATAATAAGAGAAGAGAGATTTTTGAGCCTAAACTTAGATTTAAATCTAGCCCAGGCCAAACTAGTCCATACATGCAATTTGATTACATATATTGATAAGGCACAGGCTAACAGCTTAAGGTTCCATACTTTAACTTTCCATTGCAATTGATTTGGAGATCCTAAGTTCCAATCTCACTAAAGATACAAAGTGCCTTTTATTTCTTTCTCCATAGGACACATTACCACGTATCGGGATAACATTGGCACTATGTCAACAACCTGGTGACACTTGTCATGTCATGTGTCAAGACACGTGGTACGATGACACATTGGCATCTGCCACATGTTTGGCTACGTGCCTAGTTAAGGATACATGGCACAATGCCATTCGACCATTTGGTTGATGTGGCGCTATGTCAACACATTTTCCTTCACTTTTCTCCTCTTTCTTTCCTTTTCTCCAAATTTCCCACGTGTTCCTCCCTAGTCAGCTACCTTTAGCTTCAAATTTGAGCCCCTTTATGTTGTAATTTTGCCAAATTAATGGCAAAATTGCAAACTAGGCATGGAATACTACAAATTGAACCTAGAATCTCATCTTGATTTAGTTATGAAGTCAGTAAAGAATTGAGTCAAAGTTTCGAAAAAAGTTGTAAAGGCTCGTTCATATTTCAATATCTTTTCCATGATTCAAGCTGCCATTCTCAAATTCGAAGCTTCCATTTATCTCATTTAGCAAGTTTGAGCTCTCGTAAATGTGTTTGACTAATCAATTATGCAGAAATTCCACTTCAAGTTGTGCATTTAAAGTGGTCAAATCTAAGTGCCTTTAACGTCAGATTCTAGATCTTTGATTGCTTTCCTTGCTTAATTCAAGCTCTAACAGTATAAATAAGAGCTCAAATGAGCTTGGACATAGACTAAAACCCACTCCCAAACCTTCTCTCTCGAATTTTCAAACTCTCTCTATCTAACTCCCCAACTACATCGGGTCTCTCTCTCTTTCTAGTCACTTCTAAACAAAACCACCATCACTAAAGCACTCAACACTTCAAGCCCTCTTAGACCCAATAAAATTCGACCCTAGCTGCACCACCTAGGGTCATCCCTAGAAAACCCTAATTACCATGTCTTAGCGTTGTCAAACCACCACCTCTGATGGTTCTTCCCATAATCCAACACCATGGCTAAACCTATTGCAGTTTGAAACCCAAGACCACGTCTCCTTCTTGCCCCCAACAAACCTTACACGGCCAGGTCGACGCTACTATTATCGCCCCAACTTTAACCACCATTAAATCTACCTCCAACCTCTTCGACACTCTACTTACCTCCCTTCGCCCCCTAAAGACTAATTCAAAATTCATGAAAATCCTCTCCTTTGCTTATTTCGATGTCTAGAAGTGCTTGCAACACCCATAGTAGTCGTGCTGCTCTCCTCCATTATGTGACCTAAGTCCAAGTTTAGATCTGACCAGCTGGAACTCCATACATGACTCGATGCTTTACTCCTACCTAAGTTTAACCCATGCATGAGTTTTTGGTCCAGCCTTCTTATGTTTTTTCTTGTTTCAAATTTGTATTTTTTATTATTTGTTTATTTGTTTTTCAAAATTTCAATTGTATTGTAACCAAAAAAAGGGAAAACTAAAAAAAAAAAGAAAAAGAAAAGAAAAAAAAGGATAGAGTAGTTTAGTTTGTTTTTTTTTAATATATTCCTAGTCTAAAGTCAAACAATAAATAATAAAAATAAATCATCTTACCAACCTTTGAAAGAGTTCGCGAAGCCCCTAGATAGCTTTCTCCCTAAATCAGGTTAGAGGTATGACCACACACCCAAACTCTTCCACATGTAGGATTAGTTGAAGAGCTCAGGTGTAACCTTTATCATCAAGTACTTGCAAAGCCCCTAGAAAGCATTCAATACCTTCCACCCGTTGGAAGGGACTTATGATGGACTACAACGATGGAAGTCGAAGAGCTCCTTCTTGAATTCGCTCAAAAGGACATGCTACCCATGCTCCAAACACTTCTCAAACAAGATAAAACGCCTCCCCGACAACAAGGGCACCTTCTCTTCCCTCCTTGGTAGGGTATTGTCCAACCCAGAATCAGTCCAACTATGAAGTTACTTAGGACCCAATTGGGGGTAGAAAGCTTGCTCTTACTAACCCGACTACTTGGATCTCTGCCTATCCTGAGCTTGGTGAACAAATCTCTAGCCTTTGGTAAGTGAGCATACATGTAAACATACCTTGGGATGGCACTGATGAGCTTCGTCCCATCCAATGCCTCTACCACCATCTTAGTAGCGACATTTAGTTGTTGCAATGATGTGACTTTATCCTCTCCTTTAGGGGGAGGATTGCTCCTTATAGTCTCGAAGTTTGTAATGTTATACTTGGATGCATCAAATGGCGTCTCACTTGTGTTTGTAAACATTATGAAGATTGAAGAAATGAAGAGAAGTGAAGAACTTTGAAGAAGAGTTTGAAAGAAATAGAGCTTCGAAGAAGATTGATGAAAGGAATAAATTTGTAGTAAGACAGGGAGTAAATTACAAGAAGGTAATCTCTCTAAGCGACTATGGTATTTATAGATCAAGCACTTTAGAAAGCGAATCGATAGTTATCAGGATTTGCATAAGCACAAATCCCCTAAAATGGTGTGATGCAGACACATGGAGATAGTTTTGATCAGATGATTGTGTTCAAAATGCAAAAAGCATATGCCTACATATAAGTCTGCAAAGATAGAATACTTGCCACATTACATTAACTATACTATGAAAACGTATGATAAAGCAAAATTTTGAAAAGTTACTTTCGCAAGAAACTTTCCCGAGTCCCCTTCTACTCCCCCTTCATTAAGAGCACTTCTTCAATACATCAACAACACTATGCCTTAGCATAGACCAAATGGTAGCTACTCGATCAAAGGTCAAGTCAACTCGATCCTTTTTATTGAACACCTTCACTCTACAACCTTATTGTTAAGCACTTAATCTAAACTTCGCCTCGGCTTAGAGTGTCCAACTTAACTTATTGAGCATTCACCTCGAATCACCTTATTTCACTTGATCTTGCACATCTCCAATTCAGATTTCCTCTTGCGTCTCCCTTGCCCTAAACAAATGAAGGGCTAATGGCTTGATGCCCCCCAATGGATTTAGAGCATTCACCGTACTTCTTGCACCACATCTCAGATTTAGAGCATTCACCTCAGCCTCGGTAAAAACCTATTCGGGTTGACTACGTTCACTCGACCCCCATGTCACTCAACTTTGGTGTTTTCACCTTAGGCCTCCTCCAAATCGGATGTATTCACTATTGCACCGACACATTGGTACCGGCACCATAGACACTCTTAAGAAGCTTATCCTTCCCCTCCTTGCCTCCACAACAACAATGAGATTGCAAGGGGTAAGTAGGGGCAAGTGTTGATATGGCCTTTTGGACATAGGCTCTTTAAGCCTGTGCCGACCTGGTAAAGTTTACAGCGTAGGATGTACTCCCTTGAAGACTCAGCCTTCCATCTCCTAACTAACCTCAGCCTAAGCCCATCGTACGGCCTACTTACCACAACGATCACCAATAACTAAAAGAACAAGGATAAGGCCAAAGATTGAGTCAAACAACTGCCTCTTACATTTATGGAATACGTCGTACATCGTGACTCCATTCTTCAATACTTATTGGACGTTACTTTTGCCTACTAACCCCTCTTTAATTGCCGGATCAACTCTTCTCTAACCACCGGCCTCACTTTTCTATAAATACAAAACCCTCATTCAATGGTAAACCACTTGATACTTTGTATACTTAAGCCTATGTATTGCTTTTAAATACTTATACTTTTGATTAATTTAAGTATCGAAATGGTCATACTAAATAACACCCCGTTACGTCTTTACTGTGTTTTTCTTTGCAGGCTCAATTACTCATATGAAGTCTAATCTCTCTCAACTCCATACTAGCAAATATTCTAATACGACACTATCATTTTGCAAGTGCCTACTTCTTATCTTTCTTCTCTACCTCTATAGCCTTCTTCATCTTAGCCACAATATGGCACTCATTCATATGCTTTAAACGAATCTTGGCCTATGTGTAACATCTAAGAACATCAGGATATTATAGTAGTGAATGAAAAAAAAGAAAAAAAGCTTATCTCAAGAAGCTTGTGTTTACGATTCCTACCCTTCCTAAACCGTATGCTAGATACAATACTGTGTATCTTATGCTATCCACTCTCACATCATGAGGGTTCAATCTCGCACTAAGGGGAGGAATCGTGACCCAGTATAGCACTTCACCAGATTGTTCCCTTTCATTGAGCTCTTTCCATCTAGTAAAAAAACACAAAAACATATAAATTAACACATCAATGAACAAATAAGTATTTGAAAAAATAGATTATGAAAGAAAGTTTTTATTTTGATTAAAGATTCAACTGATTTTCAAAATTCTATTCTGGAGAAGAAGTAGAATGGAAAGAAGAGAAATCTTTAGAAGAAGAGAGAAAAATTATCGTCATGCTTGAATCCTTTGGCCGTATTGTTGTTAGGAATTTTTTTTAATAAATAAAGATATGGAATGAGAAAAGAGAAACACTAAAAGAGGATAAAGAGGCATCTAGGTTAGCGTTTTTTTAATAAATAATGAGAGAAGAAGAAGAGAGAAACAATCTGGTTAGGGTTTCTTAAAAATAAATAATGAGAAAGTAAGGGAGGGAACTAAAATAAGTGAATAGGAAAATCGAGAATTGAGGGGAAAGAGAGATAAAATAAAAATAATTAATTATGAGAGATGGAAGTGCAAAAAAATAAAAGAAAAATAATTATCAAATATGACTAGGTATGACTTTCTATATTTTGCTACTTTACCTTGATAATTTCTTTTTTTTTTTTTTTAAGTAATTGAACATGATAATATCTAATTAGTTTTATATTATATTAGTATACATTTCACTTACCAAAAGTTAATCAACCTTGTTAACACAAAAAAAAAAAAAAGTTAATCAACCTTTTTTTCTTCATTATATCTGACTTGCTATTGTAGGCAATGACCATGAGTTGATATGTAATACTATAGAAACAAAACATTATAAATTTTTATAAAATTTTGATATATATAGTAGTGTGAAGAACCAATATTAGTTGTTTTAAAAATTATTCATATTTCACTACTAAACAAATGAAAATTTTATTGATATTTATAAACATAACGTATAGGGGAAATTATATAAAACCTCCTTAAATTTTGACTCAGGTGTAGATTGTTCCTTTAAACTTTTAAAGTGTTATTTTTTATTCTTAAATTTTATAAATTGGCAAACAATCCTCTAGATTAAGAATAACCCCTTATACTAATTTTAGTGTATAAATATCCCTTAAACTATATGCTATTTAAAGAGTATTTATATATCAAAATAAAAGTTTATGAGGTTTTTATAAACCAAAATCAAAGTTTAAGGGATGTTTATATACCAAAATCAAAGTTTAAAGGAACATAGGGATTATTACTAATTTATGAAAGTTTAGAAAGGCAAAAACCATACTTTGAAAGTTTAGGGAAAATATCTACATTTAAATCAAAATTTAGTAAAGTTTTATATATTTTTCTATATATATATATATAACAAATGATTCCTTAAATAATACTGAATGTCATGATAGTCTATTTTCCATGGATGGTATAAGCCTCTGGAACGTTATTATATATCTATGTATTGTGCATGTACAAATACAGATCAAGCATGCAAAGTGGGGCCATGACAAGATCATACACAGGATAGGCTTATGACGTACTTAAATTTAAATAGGTGATTGTCAGTCAGAATAATGTGTTGTGAAACATATTGGTCTGATTTACATTTTAATATAAATAAAGCATCAAGTATCAATGTTAAACATTTTCCTTAAATCTATATAACTGTCGAATCATGTGATGCTACACACTTAAGAACATACTCAGGATAACTTTCGGCAGATTCTACTTTACAACCATACCCATAATTAATTCATAAGCTGAAGCATATGATATACATTCTCCCAGAAGTTAATTTCATTAGAGGAAAAAAAAAAAGAAAAAAAATGTATGCTATTGGTAACTTTACGCCGGTAATATTATTAATCTTTCACTTAGAAAAACATTAAAATTTTCTAATAATTATTCCATGTAAGGTTACATGTAAAATTAAATGGGCTTGTTGACAAATAAGAAACTGAATGGAGAAAAAGCAGATATACTCCATTCGAAGTGTACCATAAAAGAAAGATAAAACTTGTTATTTAAAAAATCAATTTACATCTAATTACGAGTACATTAAGTGTATAAATGATCGTTTTTTTTTTTCTAAAAAACAATTTAGTTTTTTTTTTATTTCTTATTTGTATAGCTATATAAATTTAATTTTCTACATTATTGGATGTATAAAATAATATTTTAAGTAATAACAATGATAGCAACAATAACAAAATTTTGATTTGATTTTGCTAAACTAAGAATTACTGAAAACTACATAAAAATTCAAATATTGCAAATTACATATAATAGATGATTCAGTTAGTAATTATAAGTTAAACCATCATGAAAATAGAGCCAAATATTCAAAATGATTCAAATACATTAAATTAAGGCCAAACAAGGAAACTGATTAGAAGTTTCAAGATTTCAAAGAGTAAAACAATATAGTTAATCTCTCGTATTACTAAAAGGCCCATTGAGATGCTGAAGGCATGTCCTATACACTTCTTCCCCTTGAGAGGGGGCAACAGCATCTCGTGATGCGGTAGAGTTTGTATACGGATACGAGTATTGTTCGCTGGATCCACTAGGTGATTCCCAAACATTTATAAAACATTTTGTAAATTGCATGCCATACCATGTAAGTGTCGAAAGAATGTGTGTTAGGTGTCTTATTGTATATTACAAAGAAGTTGATGTCTATTGATTTTATAATCATTGCTTTATGAATCCTAACCCCCCAGAACTCGTAGAACTCGTCAAAGATTCATCAAACCACTCACAACAATCAATAAAATAGTTCGATGTGCGTGTAGAGGACCTGTACCATTCAAGCGAGACCTTTATAGACTATCCAGCTACACCTAATTCAAAGACATCGGATGATGACTCCTGTTGAAACAAACAATTCAAAGACACTGAATGACGACTCTTAAAACTCATTAGTTGATGAGGTTGAGCATGAAATATTCATAAACATCACTGAATGAGGCTAAAGGCCATTAATATCATAAACATCACGAATGAGCTAATATTGGATTCATACTAACGGCAGCAGTTGATGTATCGGTAAATGAAAATAAGAAAAGGGTAATGGAACCATTGTCCCAAAAATTAAAGCATGAAAAGGAAATAGAAGCTAAGCTTGTGTGCAAAAGACAGCGTGAAATGTTTTGAGAAGTAGAGCTTGTGTGCGGAAAATGTTACATGAAGAATCATAAATTACATGCCATACAATTCAAGTGCTAGAAGGATGTTTATAAGATACCTTACCCTATATTACAAAAAAGTTAATGTCTATACATTCCATGATTATCGCTTTAGGGAACCTATCTCACCAAAACCCATGAAACCCATCTAAGATTCATCAGACAACTCAAACAATCATTAAAGCAGGCCGGTGTGCATTTGGAGGACCCGTACCATTCAAGTGATACCTCTATAGACCATCCAGTAACACCCAATTCAAAGACATCGGATGATTACTCCTGTTGTAACAAATAATTCAAAGACACTGAATGAGAACTCTTGAAACTCCTTGGTTGATGAGTATGAAATGTTTCCATTGGTAAGATTTTTTTTCTTTTCATCTTTTTTCTCTTCTCTTGATAAAAGGACTTTATTACTTTTCAACCAAAATTAATATTTCTACAAATGTAATATAGTTCCTTACCCTCATCTTTCTTATACTTTGGTTATTGCTTCTACTTGTGTGTTATGTCTCGGAACCATCCCATTGTTTTGAGACTCCAATTGTAATGCCCTAAAACTCGAAACACTACAAACCATGTGTCAGTATTGAGTACTGACACGTGAATGTTTAGAACCTATTTGCAAATATCCATAATGTTTACTATGGCACATTTATTACTCTATACCAGTCTCAAAACTTAAGAATCAAGTGTAGCACCTTCACCTTGTGCTTACATTAAATCATTAATTCAAATATATAGACGGAGACTCAAAGGTTTCAATGTTAATTAAAGAAAACCAACATGAACTATATAAGTAGGTCTCTACATATCAAGTATCAATGCCTAATCTCCAAATTCAATATTGATGTTTATATTTCATCATCACACACATACTACCAAATCCCATCGTGACGTCTTTCCATATCCTAACTAATCAATAAGCCTATCACATCTATGCACCTGTAATTGAAAAACAAAATCCCCAAAGGGTGAGGTGATAACCCGATACAAGAGTTACTACAGGTACATGCACATGAGCATACAGTTAATCATATCGCACATGGATGCAAGCATGTAAGAACATTAACCATTAATTATCTTTTATTTAATATCCAATACATAACACAGCTTTATCATCCCAAACCTTGGGGTAACTCACAATCGTAGATCACATACAATAACAAATCTGGTGTTTGGTGCTCCCCAACACCTTAAAGTGCAATAATTAACCTAAAATCTATCTAAATCATTTAGGTATGCAACTCTACTCGGGACAATGTTACATTCCAATCATCAAGACGCCTCTCTAATTTCATTGGTACTCTCGATCCCTTAAGCCTAGCTATGCACATTCAGCACAATTAATTTTAAAGGACTAATATAATTAGAATCTGTTTTCGACTATAACTACATAATCACATAGAACAAGCACTCATACCTAAGTCAGCTAACTCAGTTAACACTTGATTCTTTAAACAACTCATGTTGATACTAGAACCTGAGATAAGAATATATTTCACCAGGTAATAGAACTCTATTCCAAAGCTGAAGTCATCTTAAAGTTACTATGGCTCAAGACCCCTTAAAATCAACTTAAGTTATTTGGACTCTATGAGGCGTTTAATATAGTGTTTTGGTTTAATTCTACGTTTTGATTCATGTTTAATCTTGATTTAGTTTGTTAGGAATAAGTTTGAAGTCAAAATATTCTAAGTTTTAGGCAATAGAAGACAACTACTATAAAGCTAGTATCCAGAAATACCACCAGGATAGTTTTGGGAACAGAATGTAATCAAACTTAAGAAGGAATGTTCGTCACCATCAAGCTAACTCTTGTTAATGCCATCGGCACAGTTCACTTTTGAGCCATTAGGACGATTCACTTTTGAATCGTCAGGTTGACTCTTGCATTGAGTCGTCCCCTCGATTCTTGTCTTCAGGAAAACTTTTCCCTTTTGTTCCGGTTCATAACCAATTGCGAAATCCTTTCCCAATCTCATTCCAACTTCGAAATTCATCACAAAATTAAGATCCGAACATCAATTTACATCCTTTCCACTTCAAATACCGCATTAAACACTACTTTAAAGGGGATAAAACCAATATGAGGGCCTAAACTTTCGAATTTTTTTTATTTTAATACTTAAAGTTTAAACTTATTCATTTTAATATCTCATCTTTTTAAATGAGATAAATTAGTATTTTTATTATAATGGCTATTATTATAAATTGATAGAATAATAATATAAGTATATCAAATTTTATTTTATTTTCATATTAGTACTCAAACTTTATTTTTTATTTCATTTTAGTATTTTAACTTTGTTAAGTGAAACATATAAATATTCTTTATAATGATTGTTATAATAAAAATATGAATTTGTGTCATTTAAAAAGTTGTGATATTAAAATAAATAAATTTAAAGTTTAAGTATTAAAATGAAAAAATATAAAAATTTATGTACTTTTAATGACTTTATCCTTATTTTAAAGTATCCAATCAAGATTTAAAAGAACTTACTTGATTACGAAGGTCTTTCTTGCAACTTCTTCCTCTTCTCCTTTTCTTCAAGAATCTAATGAAGAATTCAAGAATATAAAAAATTATTCTACAAAAACCACTTTATGCCCCAAAAATAGATGCCACTTAATGGCCTAAAATAGATGCAATCTTTATAGGGTAGGGAACTTTCTTCCATGATTATTCAAAGGCTTTACTTACCAAACTTTAACTTTCCAAACAAGCGTTATTGTTGATATTCTTGTTCAAGAAATGCACCAACCTCTGTTGTTTTGATAATTCGCATATTAAATCACTAACTTCATATGAATGAAAAACAAAAGAATCTTCCCACTTATATTCAGCTCTTAATGTTGTTTGTGGTAGAGATTTTGAACTAGTGAAAAAAGATACGTTTTGTTTTACAAATGTGTCTCTTCCCAATTGTTGCATCTCCTAAATTTCTAATTTCTAATGACAAGCTTGCCCTTAAACTTTTTATTTATTACCAACTTTGTCACTCTCTTTAATTATTTAATAAATCCTTTTATTTTAATAACAAAATTCATGTAAATTCAAGTTATTACACCAATATTTCATCATTTTGGAAAGATTATATTAATAAGGTCCTTAGTATCTGTTACCTTAATAAACCAATTCTCCAAGAGACCTTCCCCATGGTCGTTACTAAAAGTTAGGCACTGCGACGGCAAGAGATAATGGCTGCCATCAAGAATCAAGAACAACAACCACTGGAGGTAGACAAGTCCATTATCATTTAGATCCCTTGGTGAAGCTCAATAAGCTTATGTCAAAGGACACATTTGCTCGTCAATCAGGATTAAATAATTAAACTAGCATCGATCTATTGAGTAGGTCTTAGTCTTAGAGCCTAAATAAAGAACGGCCCTATTCATGGATCCAAAATATTGCGTGAGTATAAATGTGTAATAGTGGAGTCATTCTTAAACATCACAAATGAGCTAAGAGTAAGTTATCATTCAGGCCAAAGGCTAAAGGCCATTAACATCATAAACTCAAGCTGTCTCATCTATTAGCAATAAATGGTAAGACCTATTCTAGAACGCATCAGTTTTTCCTTTCTGATTCGTAAATTTTGAGTGCATTAGAAATTAATTACATCCTAATTCGGCCTTTATGCACTGGCTTTAAACATCCAAAGATAAATGTCTAGGGGTAATCCAGCAGGTTTTACATCGAGTTGAGTCACGGTGATCCCATTCTTAGTACCTACAATTTTGAAGTCTATGTCCCAAGATGATCTTCAAGATAGCTGAAATGAGTTGAAATAAAGGAGATAGTTGCTACATTCCCCGAGAAAGAAGCACAATAGAGGAATAATTACACGGCTAAAGCATGTCCTTTGATGAAGTATTTAATGTTTAAAAACAAAGCATGTTAACAACATAAACATATAATTTTTCAAGCAATCCTTCCAACTAACTTTATCTTGGAAAACAATCAAGCATAGCACTTTCTTTTGGCATCTAACCCAACTAAAGTTCCCATTGTCTACTCCAAGCAAAAACCGTTCACCCCTTTTCGATTGACCAATTCCTAGGTTTAACAAATTGTTCAAATACTAGATAAGATGGAGTTGTCGAACATGTTATCTCAAAAGCTTATTTCTCTTAGATACTGTGAAGTGCTGTACACGATACATTTTGAAGAAACTAATGAAACCAGGAACCAAAATCCTTACTTGCCATGCCTAAATTTGCGCGTATTAAGGCCCACTCCAAGTGTTGAGCATCCCCTACCCCTAGGGTCACCTTTGTGCAATACTTGTACAAGTACAACAATGTTGAAATGTAAATGTAACTTAAAGGTCAGGTTTTGCAACTGTGGAGAATCACTTCTCTCCTTAACTATTAAGAAGGGAAATCACCTTAGGCAAATTGCTAGCTTCACAATACACTGGAATACTTCATCAAGCTGCCAGCCAAGGTGAAGCATGTGTCTGCTATTTTTTTTTTTTTTAAATTATAGAAATATGAAAGAGATGAAAAATCTTAAATCGCATTTAAAAAATATGACATTGGAAATAATAAAAGAGTCACGTCTCCTAAATTCGATGTAACATTTTGTCTACCATAACCATGTTCTATCTTAAAAATGCGACTTAATGTAATCAAATGTATGTTGTATCTTAAGATATGAATACTTATATTGCATCTTAAAAGTACGACATTAATGTAATTAAATCTAAGATATGGTATAGGTACCTATCCGCATCTTAGAGATGCAAGATAGGTCTAGTAAATTTTTAATATTTTTTATACAATTTATAAAACCTAAGTTAAAAATAAAAATAATAAATTAATTAATTTAGAGGAATTAAATTAATGCCATGGGCATTTTGGTATGGAAAAAATTCAGACATCGATATGGCATGTAATTACACATTAATACCATGAGCATTTTAATCCGGGAAAAAAAGTTATACTCCCCACTAAATCAATTAATTGTACCTTACAGTTACCATAACTCCTTCTCACAAAAAACTTACGATACTTTTTTAAGGAACCTATAGTACTTATCTTAACTCCAAATCTCTAATCAAGATTCATATTATTAAAAGAGAAATTAAAAAAGAATCAATCTTTCCTTCGTATTCAAGTAAGTCTTTTTTCTATCTCCATTTTACCTTTTTTAATTTATGTTTTTAGGATTCCTTTGAGTTTTGGATTAGAGGTGTTGTCGTTGTTAGTGTAGTGGTGGTAGTGTAATTATGATGTAGATTACATATTGATGGTGTTGCAAAGTAGTGTTAGAATATATGGTGTTCGTGCACCATGTCTTGTGTGTGTGTCAAGTGTAGTATGCGTTGTGTGCACATGTGTAGGCATCGTAAAGTGTGTATGACGGCTTGAGTATAGTTGTGGTTGTATGGCAACAAGTGATGTGCGTGTGAAATTGGAGTGTCTATGTGCACTGTATATGTATGTGAGACAACATGCTGGGAGTTGTATAAGTGTCAGTATCGTATGTGTATATTAGGGTGAATATTGAAAAGTTACATAGAGTGTGATTTGAAACCTCAGAGTATGGAATAAAGGGTAGAGTTAAGGAGAAAGAAGTATCAAGTTGCAAATTTATTAAATTCTAAGCTAACTTTTATATTTTGAACAAGTACTAGCAGACACATAGTGTTGGATCATTTTGAGAGAGAAGCTCTAGGTATAAGATACATGTTTGTTAAATGTGTATGTTAGGTTAGTGAATATAAACCAAACTAAATTGATACTTGGACTTAATTGTATTGCTAGTTGTGCTTGGCTTCGACCACCTACCAGTTTAGTTCAGTGGTGCTGATGAGACACCTAGTGATCTTTGCGTGATACTATCCCTTATGGAGTCTTGTATTGAAATGACCGAAGTAGATCTAGATTGATTTATGATATTAGAGTGTTAGAGAGTATCCAATACCAATACTTATATAGTATCTATACATATTGTATATTAAGGATCGTAAGTAACCCCACGTCTCAAGACGCTGAGACTATGATGATTGTGGGCCTAAATGAAACATTTAAAACTATTGTTTACTATATTTAATAGTGGTATTTATGTATGTGTTTGACTGATACTTGTGTTTCATGCGCATATGTATGGTATCCTATACTAGGTTTTAGCTCACCCTATAAGAATTATTATTTATCAATTGTAAGGACAGGTTACAAGGTAGACGATATGGTTTATGCTGAGGATTACGAATTTGACTATCTATACTATGATGAGCGGAGAGAGTATTACTATTTTGATGATAGAGTCGGGGCATCATAGTTTAACTGTAGGGATGGATTGGAGATTGTATTTATTTTCATTGTAATTGCTTATTGATAAAACTTATGTAGTTATGAAGTCATTCGTGACTTCTGTTGTTAGGTTTGGTAAGTTAATTACTGTTGGAGCCATGAAACTCCAGTTATGATCTAAAGTCTTTTCGTGTTTTAAGTTATAGATTTATGATAGGTTTCGATTATGTTATTTCACTTGCCTACGAAGTTTGAGTGGTTGGCATCCCACTCCAGTAATATATTTGAGGTTGTCGATTATGAGTTGGTAGATTTGTTGAAAATTGTGACTTATAATAGGTACATGGATCCTATGTAGTTGACTTCAGGATCGATATGTGGCAGTGTTGTGGTGTCTTGAGTTTCGAAGTGTTACACAATTAATAAATACATAACATTTATTTAATGCAATGATAAATAAGTAAAACTCTTCTATCTTCCATCAACCTTAAATCCTTCTGTAAGTATCCTTTTTCGGACAACCGGACATTTCACCAGAAATTGACGAACTCCACATCATCACAATGAAGGTGTAGGAGATATTTTCTGAACTCCACCCCCAATTTGGGGGAAGAAAAGGTAAAAAAGAGAGAAAAATAGAGAAAGGCGTTACTATCTATGGGAGTACCTAATCATTGAGGGTAAATGGAGGAGGGAGTTATAAAATACTAGAAAGTAGTGCAGTTTCGCATTCCAAAAATTAATAATGATACGTGGTCCAAATAGAATCAAGATGTTAAGATCAATTGGGTTATGCATCATAATCTATAAAATTATTACTAAGTTGTTGGTAAAGAGACTAGGACCATTCCTGGATAAGTTAATATGTTAGCCAATAAAATAGTGCATAGCTTTCGGATGAAGAATGCCCAAGACAAAATGGATGGTAATAAAAACTGATTTAGAAAAAAGCCTATGACACGTTAGAATTGGATATGATTCATTGGGGGTTAGCGAGTCTTTAATTTTTCCGATCGGTGGATCTAACTTATTGACAATTACACTACAACTACCAGTTAATAGCACTCTCTAACCACATATTTTATGCCAGGCAGAGAAATCTCTTTTTATCCTAGGAATGGAGATACCTGGTGGGATGAGAAAATTGTATTCATGTTATAGGATTAAGAGATATATGAATGATTCATGATTGCAATAAAATATTGCATAGCTTTGAAACAAAGCTTAGGCTATCAAACGGTTTTGGGAATTTAAACACAGGGGAATCCAATGGAGTCGAGCGATAAAAGCTAAACATAGAGGCTAGAGCTGTTGGGAACAAAATATTGAAGCAAGACGATTAATTGGATCCTTTCAAGTTAAAGATTTAACTAAAAGTAGTAGCTGGCTTAAGTAGTAAACTTGTGGGCAATGAGAAAAAGGCAAATTTAAGGACTGATAATTGGAGTGGGGTGGAAATAGTTAGGAGGCTCATAAGTAGCCTGATTCATGCAAGAACTGAAAATCTAACAGTAGCGGATTGTTTGGTAAATGAGTCTTACTGGGATGAGCAAAAAATTGGATTCTCTATATCTGGCCCGATTCCTAAATAGCTTGGACGAGTCCATCTATCTCACAATGTTGATGATAGTAGAAGCTTATTCCAAGAAGCTAGACAAAAACCTTCTCTAAGGCAAATTCACCAACAAATGGCAATAGCGAGTGAACGAGACTATGCTTATGGTCCTCAAAGCACCCCCAACATCAATCTCTTCCTTTGGAGGCTAATGTAGAGTAGCTTGCCTACAGGGGAAAATTTAAGAGACAGAACGATCAAATCTTATGTTGCTTGCCATACTGTAGGGGAAAAAAGAGAGAATTTAATACACATTATTTTTTTATATATAAAGTGTGGTGAATCAAACCTGTGTCATGTTGCTAATTGTGAATCTATGGGCATCCCATTTTTACCATCGTGTAACTATTTTTAAACTTATTTTTTATAATAGGAAAAAAAAAAAGGTCTTAATTTAAAAAAGTAAAAAGAAAATAGAAAATTTAGAAAAATCATAGAAAATAGAAATTTTAGAAAAATACAAAAAATAATAGAAAATTTTATAAAAATACAAAAAAAAAGGGAAAAAGAAGAAGAAAAAAAAATAGAAAGGTAGAATTTTTTAGGAAAATAAGACTTTTAGGAAAATAAAATATTTTTAGACAAGTAGTTTTCAAGCAAAATAAAGATTCAAAATTATGTTGGGATCATTAAGTTTAGATTAATTTATTTCTATTTAGGTAGTTTTTATTTTATAGAATAAGTGAGGTTTTTTTTTTTTATAGTTCAAATATACTTTAGTTGCAAAAAATATTAGGGTACCAACCAACAACCTATTTGGTACTACACTTGGTCTTGATAAGAGGAATGAGGTAGAGATCTTAGGTTCACGACTCACACTAAGCACTTTATGGCAGACACAGCATTCATGTGGTGCCACGTGAGTAGCTCTTCCTTCTGCCTCCTTCCTTTTCCCTCCTTCCTTTTCTCCTCCTTTCCTGCACATTCCAACTCGAAGTGCTCTTTTAATGGCTATTTTTGGTCAATTTTTCTTCGTGATTTCACTAATTCAATGGTGAAATCACAAAGATTGCTTGGGATAGTCTGCATTTTTCCTAAAAACACATCCCAATTCAAGTGTTTGAAGGTTTAAATCGACATTGAAAAATCAAAGATAACCTTGACGCGAAATTCTAGTAATATTATAATTTGCAAATCCGAGCAAATAAGGATAAAGCCTAAGCTTCGAATCGTTATAATCCCATCTTTCATGCTGCTCTTATCACTATAATTGCACTACTTTCCCTTTAAATGAAGATTACTTAAGTTCCTTCATCAAAGGCGCATATGCCATTAAAGTACTTGCTAAGCTCGATTCAAGCTTAGCAAGTATAAATAGCGACCTGTAGTCATTGTTCCAAGGGGGAGATTTACTCAAAATCTTTATTCACGAATCCATTCAAACACTAACCATCTCTCTTTCTCTCTTTATCACATCTTCTCCTTCTCTCTCTTTAGTTGTTTTTAAAACAAACCACCACCACAATGGTGTTTCCCTCGCTTTAGGCTTTTGAACCCAACTCTTCCTAAGCTCAGTCGTAGCCCCTAGCTACCCCAATGAAGCTTAGAGTTCAAAACCTTAGCTATCGCGTGGTTACCAACATGAAACACCAATTCCACCGCTACTTGAGTGCAAACACCACCACCATCATGACTACAACACTAAAAAACCATAGACCCAACCACGTCCTCATTCCTGATCATCATCATGTGTGCCAATCACCATCGTCGTAGGTGGACAACTTTGAAAACAGCAAAAAACACCACTATTTGTAGTGACACAACTTCTAACCCCTATTGTCCAATAAAAAACACACAAAAACCCATTTTCCTTAAAAAATAAAAAGGCCTAAAACAACCTTAGAACACCCCCTACTTGCCATTACATCCTCTTCTATGCATGTTAGTGCAGTTCACATAAACTAGGTTGGTTAAACCGACCTAAACCAAAAACCCAGACCTAACTAACCTAAAGACCTGGCTCTAACCTACCCTTGACCCATACCCCTTATATCGAATCGATTTGGCCCTCTTTCTTTTTTTTTTTTTTTGTGCAAATTTATTTACCTTATTGTAATTGTAAGAAAAAAAATCTAAAAAAGAAAAAAGAAAGAAAAAGAAGAAGGAAAAACATAAGGAAGCTTAGTTTTTTTTTATTTTATTTTCTTTCTTCGATAAAAAAATTATAATAATAAAAACCAAAAAATAATAATCAAATATGTTTCATCAATTAAAAAAAAAAACATTTTTTCTAAATAAAAAATAATAATAATAAATTAACCGTTTTCAAAATTAGAACTCGTTCTTAGCATTTTTCCAAAAATAAGCATATCAAATTAGGACCATTCCTTTTCTTTAGAATTTTTGAAACAAAATTTAAAAAGGTTAATAAACTTAAACCTGATTATTTTCTCAAATTAAAAAAAAAAACTAACACATCTAAATTTTGGAAATAAACTACGAAAATCTAATCTCATATAGTGAATACGTAGACACTTATAATAAACTACGAGGTGACTTAAAATATGAAAAAATTTATTTTCCTACTTTTGTAAATTTTATTTCAATTTCTCATTTTTTGTAAGTAAATGTAGTTTTAGTATTTATTTATCATGAACGAGTATTGTCATTAGAGAGGTATTTTTGAAAGATAAAATTAATTTTGAAAATTTAAAAGTAGTATTCGATTAAGATTAAACAGGATAGCTCCCGAATTCAAGATATCTAGTCTTAAAATCATTTTTTTTTTAAAATTGATTTTATTGAAGATTGATAACAAAGTTATAACTAATCCACTCAATTGGTTATAACTTAATTTTTTTTCTCGACTCTGATTGGGTGATAACCTCAAAAAATTTCCAAAGTTAAAAAGAAAACTAAGTTTTTCTTAATCTTGAATGGGCATAAGGTTCAATATAGGTTGAGTTAAGAAAATAAATAAAAAACCAAAAATCTAAGCTCGATAGAGTCCTTAAAATCGGATTTAGGATAATTGCAGCTAAATTTAGGGTCTTTGAAAAAAGTTGTCTAATTGAGTTCAAACTGTACGATAATACCACAAAAGTTGGTGTAAGTGACTTAGTAAACTTAGATTTTAAAAATAGTTTAATAAAATATCAATTTCTACTATAAATTTAAACTATTCAATATAGTACTATATTTGTTAAGAATCCCTAAATTCAAGTTTTGAGATGTAACGAAGTACTAAAGATAAATCATTTAAGCTATAAAATGCATAATATGGCATAAAATAATATTAAAGTCGTATGTAAGCAACCTAAATACACTATATATATACATATATATACATGGTATATGATAAATATACCTATAAATTAACCTGAAATCCCTAAAAATGTATGATTTAGATTGAAAATTCAAAAAATTCAAAAAAAAAATATCATAGCATTAATAATGTGGATGATACATAATTTAATGAATATGATTATTTACTATATGTATTAAGTATATAAAATATATACACATATATTAATAACCCTTTTAAATATTGATAAAGCATACCCTAAATGCTAAAATTTCTCTAAGATAAGAACTAAAACTATCGAATTGATTTGGAATTCATCGTGGCAATTCCAAAAACAATCAAGCAACTGAATCAAAAGTAGAATTAAGAAAAATAGTGACCTTATGCTTAGAAAATGGAGATAAAAAGAAAAAAAATAGTAAACTTAAAGAGCAAGGATTTCAACCAACCTAAACTGGTATAAATACCTAACAAATATTATAATTAGACATTTAGCAACTTAGCAATCATGAGGAAGTTTTTAGAAAATTAGTAAGAAATTAAAAAGTAAAAATAGAGCAAGGACTAAATGAGGCTAGTTGAACAACCAAATGGAGACCTACTATTGAACCTTACTGGTCCCTAGCAAAGCACCACTTGCCCTTATCGGTTGACATACCATCGCCGGCCAATGGTGGTCGAAGCTTCAACAAATGGTTGGTTTACAATTTAATCGTGATTTTTGCCCTATTTCCTAAAAATAATAAATGCATGAGAAAAGATTATGGGAAAAATTACTCCTTTATTTAGTTACTTTCATTTAATAATTTCATTTTGATGAAATTTAAAGTATTTTATATACATCCTTAAGAACATGCTCTATTTATCCAAATTTTAAATTCAAAAATAAATTAATTAAACAAATATTATTTTGTGCCCAATATTTTGTTATATGATCCCTAACACATCTAGTTTACATACGTAGCCAACTTTTTATTATACATATGTTTAGTATTTATGATATATTTAAACTTAAAATTTTTAAAAATTGGAAATGAATAAAATAAATTGATTTTCATAAAATTATTTAGTAAAATTAACATGTTGTGACTTCTAGATACTTATAATGATGTTGAAAATATGGGAATTCATTTTGCATGAAAATAATATTATTTACTTAATTAATTCCAATTTCAAGGCAAAAATATAATTTTACATAAGTAGGCAATAACCTTTTTTGTATGAAACAAGTTGCTAGTTATAATTCTATATATCTTGTTGAGTTTATAGGAATTTTTGTGAAATTAATTGACGACTGGTGCTATTTATTGTGAATTTCCAAAGAAAAATGGTTAATTTACTATTTGAGACTAATTTTTGTTAATGTTTAATTAAAATTTATCAATTATTTGATGAACACTTACTACCTATAACCTGACTAGATCTAATATCACAATAATTTTGATGAATTATGTGATGTTACAACCCATTTTGTGTGTTAGGGTAGGATAAGTAGATACGATTCATGATCTTATCATATTCTATTAAAACTCATGTTAAATATACATTATTATGTAATGCCATATAAATATAATGTTATTTGTTAAGTAAATAGATATGCATATTAGAACTACAAGTATCTTCTAGAAGATAATTCTATACACAAAACCCATATTACATATTATTAAGTTCATACGAGCCTAAAGATACTAATTTTATTAAATTTGGATAACTTTGTATGAAAGAATGAATATTTTCTATAATATTATCGAAAATATCATTCAATATGACCTTTTCGTAATGGAAACATGATCCACTCAATAAATTTTCAACACTATTTAAACGATATATTATAAGTTATATTTTGACTACGTATATTTATAAATATCATCCAATTTAATATAACTTATATAATATCTAATGTAATAAATATATATATGTATACATCTCTAATAGGTAAATTACTATAAGTTAATGAATATAATATATTTTAAAAAGTATATAGAATATACGTGTACCTAAAGGTATATAACTATATTTTTAACATTTTAACAATAATATAGTAAAGTAAATTGAAGAACTTAATAAAACTCTAAATGTTTTCGTAAATCTTACGAAAACTAAACCTAAGTTTTGATATATAGGATTTTCAAGTAACTAGGAGTCCAACATTATCGACTTACATCATTGAACATCTATACAAGTAAGTGAGAATTCCAAAAACTAGAGTATATGTTTGTTTGTATTTATAAGTAGTTATTTGTGCGTATGTTATGCTTATACTTGGTTACCAAAATGCTAGTTGATAGCTAAGTTACTGTATCTCTACTTAAAGTACATATCATGCATGTAAACTACACTTTTATGGTGAATTTTGCTTAAAAATTGATAAATACATATTTTGAGTCAATTATTCAAAAATCTCAACTAAATGATAAAAAATGGAGTTTAAGCAATTTATATGCTTTGCTGGTTTTGATTTCAAAGATAACCAACTTATGGAATGGAAACTTCATTACAATTTTATGTTTTCAAAGTTTAGCACTATCATCTTTTCAAGTGCCTTTCTTTTTATATTATCTGGTTTTAGATTGCTTTTGATTGGAGAGTGAAATTTAAACTACTAGAATGACATGACTTGGCTAATGATATAGATTGAAATGGTAATGTAGTTAGATCCATCACTTCTGACCATTTCAACAGTAAACAGTGCAAACATGAAGCCTCCACAGCTACAGACATTTTGAAGCTTCACTTCTCATTTTTAGTAGCAGCTCGTAGCACATCAACAAAGAAGTCCACATGACTTAATTTAAAACAGACATGAAGACTTCACATGGTGTACTCAATTCAATACAACAGCTGATTGTTCGAAGAACTAGCAGCTGATCTGTGCCTTTCCAAGTGCCAATTCGAACAATCAGCTGATCTGTGCCTTTCCAAGTGCCAACCAATTGTTGTTCACTTCACCAAGATATCCAGTTGAGAGCTGCAAGTAACCAAGCTGATGCAAAGCCTCGTGAACCGAATACAAACTGCAATTGAATAACAATAGCAGCTTGCAGCTGAGTTCCCAGCCTAGGACAGCAACAAACCAGAATACCAATTGAGACCATGGTTGTGTTAGTGGGCTCATCTCTTTGGAGCTAATTGTGAAGTCGATTTGGAAATAAAGAGCTAAATAGAGCACCCGTCTTGCAATTGCTATTCCTGACCAAAGCAAAACAGTAAGCTCCAAGCTTAATCATCACTATAGTTGGAGTTGATTTCCTTTTCATGACAGAAAACAAGCAGCTGGCATGAACTCTGTTCATTTTTCTTTACTGAGCTGAGTTAGAAGAACTTCATTGTCACATTTTTTTATTACAGGTTGTGTACTTTGGTTTTCAACTGCTGGACTTAGTTGAATAAGAGTAGAACATAGTCCTAAACAGAGCAGTTCCCCATGAGTGATAGTAGTTGTAAACTCCGTGACCGAGAGCCACTTGAATGCAACAGCAACCAACAAGAACTTATACTCCAGTTGAGGAAATTCTGCAGCAGTTCCTTGGACATGTACTGCATAAAATTTCAGCAATTGTCATCAATTGAACAACTCCAAGTCATGACTTAGAATAGCAAGCAAGGCTTCACTCAATCACCAATAGCAGCTACACTTTTGTTTGAAGGATAAATTACAGCCACTAGTTTGAAAAGTCAAAAGCAAACCATAAGTTTTCCTTAATGATAAAGTACAGCACACCTCTAATGTGAAGAGCAGAGATCAATTTTTATTTAGATTCAGAGCTTATTGACAATGTGAAAGGAGCAGCTACAGTTTTGGGAATGACTAAAGTTATCTAAATTTACTGAGAAGAGTTGGATCACATCTATTTGGCTTTTGGGACAAAATAGACTACACTCACGGAAGAAAACATGTATCATGTTATTCTTATTATTGAGTTAAGCGTCTAGAAGTCGATTTTAACTAATTTTATTTCAGGGCATGGAATTCACTTGCAGGAGCTCATTCAAGTGGAACTAATAGCCTAAAGTGCAGCGGTTGTGTACCAAAGCAAGAAACATGCTGAGCTCTACACAAGCAATCTACAGCATCTAGGCAACAGCAATCAGCTTAAACTCCAATTGAACCAAGAGCTAGGCCAACAAAGACTTGAACAAACAAGTTATAAAGCCAGCAGAGAAGCAGCTGAATCCCAACAAACAACAGCAGCTCGTGACAGCAACTGCAACGAACGGAGAAGTGTAGCAGCTGGCTGAGAGCTCCTCAACAGCAACAACTGAACGGCCCCTATGCCGAGCCATCTACGCGCACGCCAGTGAGATTTCAGCAGCCACGGCACTTTAATTTCAATAGTAGCAGCCCCTAAGCTATTAGCAACAATCACAGCAGCTTCCTAAATGGCACTCTCCTAAATTCCTTCTAACTAGGCCAGAGTTTCAACTCTAAGCAACAGAAAGACAATAGTAATCCCTAGCTTTTTCTTGAGCTAAAACAAATGAAAGTGCTACTGAGTTATTTTGGGAAAGGACAAGAATTCTTCTCTAATCAACAGCTCTGAACTTGACAAACGCGGCAATCTGAGCAATTCCTAGAAGAACAGAGCACCAATAGGCTGAGACCACACAATTTCAGCAGCAAAAAGTCCAAGCCTCGGTGCAGCAACCAAACAAACCGAGAGCAGCAGCTAAAGCATATGATCGAGACAACAATAGCAGCACGATGTAACTTTAAGTAACTGCAGGAGAAATCGTAGACTAATGAAAGCAGATCGTCGCGTCCAGCAATTCCAACCCTAGACCAAGTAGCTGAATTCACAAACAAGAGCGACGCCCCGAGTTGCTCATTAAAGAACTAGTCTTCCGATTTGAATACAACTACAGCAGCTAATCAGCACACGAGCATCCCATACTTCTTCAATTTGTGATAGCATACAAAAATTTTGCAGGCTGAACACTCCAAAACGGAACACTCCAACAGCTTCACTCCAACTCCAAGCATCAGGCCCTGTAATTGGAACTTAAGCGGTTAAACTTTGCTGCAGTGGTCAGTGAAGTACACGGTAGACATAAGTCAGCTCCATGAAATTCACATGTCAAGGGCCTGGTTTTGAAAGTGTGTTAAATATTCAGGCCCACATTTGGTTTACGTTATGCACGTGAGGGCTCGAAAATTATGAAAATCAAAGCTCTTTCAAGCCATGTCATAGGGTAATATTCTATATTGGTGTTGGAGAGCTATTGTGATCAAGTTTTGGCTTACATCCACGTCGGGTTTTTATATTTCCATTTTTATTGTCCACGTCAGGCCTATGAATAGAAAGTTTTGGGTCCTTTTTGATGACAAAAGAGAGGACACGAGATGGACAACAGTGGATGATATATAGGAGAGGAAACAAAAGCAGGAGAAAGGATGAAAAGGACGAAGAATACAGTAGACAAGGATAGCAGGGACTAGAAGAAATATCCGGTAGCTTAGGGATTTTGAATTTTTCTATTTTTACTTGTACAGTGAAGAACAGAAAATTTGTATTTGTTTCACTTTATTTTTTTTAGTATGCTCTTATTTAATTTCATAACTCTAAATCATTTTATTCTAACACATTAAAAGATTATATTAGGTTTTTAATGAATCAAGATAAATCGATTTTGTATCGAATGTCAAGATTGAATATACTGATTAAAGTACTTTCTTTTACTTATTATTTCAATTTTATATATATCTTGATTCATTTGGGTTTTGCGAAAAGATATTGTATTTAATTTATTTGGATTTTGTATTGATGGATTTGATGAGTTGATGTATTTTATGTATTGTTTCGATATCGATATTGAGTATTTGAGTATTTTTCTATTATGTTTATTGTCTAGTTATTTAGTACTTGACTATTACTTTTTAGTTAGATAGAGTTATAAGATATTCAGGAGGATTTCAATAACTCGTGTTGAACATAACTTGAATTTTTAAAAAAGCTCATTTAGGGATATATGAGTTTTAATTAAATTCATAAACTCTCACATTTAATGCGATTAGAAATATGATTCAAGACATGGAGACGTTCTTAAATTATATTTCTAATTAGAATAACAATTTTGGTATGAGCGAATTATTATTTACCCGATAATCATAAATAAATTACCCTAGCGAATGAATTTATACTATAATGAGAATTCCGCTACTTCAGAAGGTGAGTGAGTTCCTGTAAATTTAGTTAAATCCCTTTAGTTGATTTTGAATATCAATTTAAGACATCACATCGATTCAAATAAGAATGGATTTACAAATCTCAGTTGAATATTTTTTATCCCTTGGACCCGGGAGCCTCATAGTGTAATTAAGACATTTGGTTTAGTGTTTACTTTATTATTTAGTTTTTACTCACTTTTAGTTTAATTATTGATAGCTTAGTTTAGAGAAAAAAATCAATTGATTTAGTACTTAGCACTTAACTCCTTATTGAATATGACCTTAACTCACCGTTTTTACTACTTCCATAACCTAATACACTTGTCAGTTTACGCTTACGCTTTCAACAAGTCAGCTACATGTTTTGTTATGTTACGGTGAAATTGACTTTGTTTAGTATGTTTACAAATTAATTGATCACCCTTAACCAGACTAATATGAATACGAACTAAAACTTTAAAACAACATACATTGCAACTGATTAGGGGACGATTAAGATTGTCCAACCAAACTCCAACCCCTTCGAAGAGGTACTGTAGATTGTCTTTCCTCACCCTTAATCAAACTAAGTGAAGAGAGAGGATGCCGTGGTAAAGTCAGGGTGACTAGTTAGAAGATAGCTACGAAAGGAATATTATCTCCATTACATAAGCTCAGGTTTTGCCATAAGTTGTTGCATTGTGCTAAAACTCCTTAACTCAAGTTAAAGTAGGTGTAAATTCTCTAACTTCACAACAAATCGAATAATGTTGTACGAATGGCATATTGTTTGTTCATATATCGTATTAAACAATTGATTAATAACTTGGTTGATTTGCTCAGCTTACATATGTTCTTTACTTCTTGTCCCTTACAGAACTATGGTTTACTTACTCTTCTGTAGATTTTCCTACAAGTTATGACTAATCATGCCTAGACTTATGCGATGAGTCGAACCAACCTTAAATCACTAGTTCACAGGTCAGTTGGGGGATGAATGAGTTTTTATATTTTTTTAGGAATTTCCTTTTTTTTTTTAATGTTTTATGGAATTTTTAGCTTTTTTCTTTATTTAATTGTTTATAGGATTTTCCTAGTCTACTTGTCATTTGTTTTCCTATTCCATTGTTTGTGAATCGAAAATTTTATTTTTGAATGATTTTTTTATCTTAAAATAATTTGTTTGGTCCAAGCAATGTTGTATTACAAATTTGAATGAGAATGGCTAGTGTAACAAAAATTGCAAAATACAAAGATTTCTTACTCGAAATTTGGAATACATTGTCAAAACAGAAAAATAAATTACAATGTAGCTATAACTATAGATTACAAAATGTGATTCCTCGGATCGGAGTATAGTTATTGAACAAAAATGTAAATTGCAATGTCATAGACTCATAATAATACAAAAGAACTATTTCATACTTAAAGAAATTAGTGATAGTATGGAAAAGCTTTTTTTGTTATTTCTAAGGTTGCCTAGAAGGTGCCTATATATTTATTAGTTGAAATCAGATCGTTGTAGTTTAGTATGATTTCTTAGAAAACCTTTAGTATGTTGATGAATTTTAATTTAACGAAAATACATAAGTTTACGTGATTATCAATTCGATGTTTTTTTAAGAAAAAAACCTTTCATTGGTAATAATTTGAAAAACCTAAGAGAAATCCTAATTTTAAAAAAACTATACTATTTTGCTTTTTTTTCTTTTTGTAATTACTAGAATAATTTTTCTAAGTGACAAAAATATTTTTAACTGAGACAAAAAAGAATGGTTAATTGGTCTCATCTATCATTAGTACATCCTCGGGAGCGAAACTTGTGCCCGAACCTGAGCTTCCATATGAACAGTTCCAATTGCTAAAGTACATGTCCTCTTTTATTGACGTGTTGCATGGCTTTTGTTCTCTACAGGTTGCTTTGTGCCAATCTTCGGTGCATGCGCTTGCTTTGATACTGACAATAGAAAGGGAGGCTCACCAATCATCAAGGATGAGGCTTGCTATACTAAATAATTGTTCAATGGCCATTATCGATGTAGGAGTTGCAAGAATTTGATGGGGCAATGCAAAAACGTCAAAATCTCTTATGATGACAGTATCAGAGAACTTAAAGTTTATGGTCATGTAGTGTTGAAGCTTGGTCATTAGCCCCCCAAACTGTTGTCATTTCAAATTCTAGGCTAATAACTATTCACCTACTAATGTGTAAAGATGCTCGGTATTGGGGGGGGTGGTGTTGGTGGTGAGGGAGAAACTGCTGTTAAGCCACCATACGCACATCAATAATGCATAAAGGGCTCTTCAAGGTTCGTTGTAGCTTTGGAAACCTCCTCTTGCACTTGTAAACTATACGTGTTATGTGATAGGAATTAACCCTCTGGACCTATTACACGAAGCCAAGCTAGAGGACTCCATGGACTCACTTGAAAAATACTAGCTCGAAACCTTATCTGAGACAGAGATTCCTATCCTAACCTTTGTGTTTCCTTTTTCTACCAACTTGACTGCTAAGTCTTCATGTACACTAAACCTATTGACAGCTGTGCTATGATAAAATATCCGAGCAAACAGTCCCAAGACTATTCGAGTCGAGCTCCCGAACTGACAACAGATGTCTGACCCCAACTCCGACTAATTACTCAATAACGATTATTTGAGCTCTAACTTAATATAAATCAGGTTGGCTCTTAATTGAAGATTCTCTCTTGTCCCCTTGTACCATATTTTTAACGTCCAACAACCGACCGACATGTGTTGATTCACTTAAAATATACATATAAATAAATCGCAAATACTCTAGCAAGTATACTGGGTCAAAATCAAGTAATATAGAAAAAATAAGGTTGTCAATCTCTCAATGACTAAGAAATTACTAATTCTATACTAGTTCTTATCAATATTCAAGCAATCAAAATTAAATTAGTTAATCTAATAATTACTCTAAAACTATTAAAAAAATAACTATGAAAAATCTAAAATTAAGCAATCAATTAAGAATTGTAGGAAAATAGAATCCACTCTAGATTATGCCAATCAAATTGTTATTTTGTTATATAAATTAATAGCTATACGGTTATTCAAGTGAAATTATTATACCTTAAAACCTAAAGATTTAAACTCCTATTTAATTAGTCAACTTTTGTATCTTCCAATTAACACTAGACTCTAAATTACAATCATATATCTCCTGATACTATGATTGTCTAATTTCCTAAATCAGTTATCCCTAAGGTCTTAGTAAATAAATAATCACTGAACATCACATTAATTTCTAGATAATTTCTAATTAATTTAATTAACTCTGCTTCTACATTGATTAATCAAATCAACTAAGAATTTCTAACAAATCCTATATTAACTCCTGTATCATTAAGCTTTCTAACAATTATAATCGAAATAATAGAAATTGTAATCATGAATCATCTATATATCTCTTAATCCTATAACATGAACACAATTATCATCTTCGCTATCTAACGTTTCATCAATTCCTACAAATAAATTTAACCAGCCATGGATTTGGAAACAAAAAGACATACTAATTGAAATTGCAAAGAAATTCATAATTGAAAGCATAAGTAATTCATAGAATTGCATAAGAATAATTAAAATAGATGTCACCAATTCTATATTGAAAAAAATAATAATAATCTTCAATTGCAACTTCAACTTGGTCTCCACAGCAAAAGCAAATTCTTCTCAATGATCCAAGCAATTTCCCTAAAAAATTCTTCAAGAACTAACTAAAAACTATTCTACGACTCTTTAAGTCTATAGAAAGTACGTTCAAAAGTTCCTCAAACGATGAAACAGAAGCTATTTATAAGAAAAATTAATAGTGCTTTTTTAAGAAATCGAGTGAAATTAAGCAATTTTCAAACATGATTTGAATGACCCTATTGTTGTTGTTTCGAAACCAAAATTTTTTTAGAACTTTCATATACTACATGTTTGAATCCTACGAAGAGTTTTCAACCAAAAATATTTTCTATAATTTTTAATAATTTTGGAGCCTCTAAATTTGGTGAAAAATACTATTTTTGGAAGTTTTTGTATAATTGGTTTTAAGAAAATCAAGTTATACCAATTTTAGAGTTCATATAAGCTGTGTTCTATTGTAGGAAATGATTTGTAGTTGGTTTGATTAAATGAAATTTGATGTATGTATAAACCATTGGTTATGGCTCATACTAATTGATAGCTACCCAGACTTTGCTAGCTTTTCTTTTGTTTCTTTTCAGTTAGCTTCGTTGTGGTGTTTCTCTATATGTCCAACCCCAAAGACGCATCATTATAGGAATCTGTAAATGAATTAGTGTACTCATAATAAGCTTTCAAATATATTTGCAATACTTCAGTTTTATAATAAGGGTCCAAAATCGTAGCTATAAGATAAATATAAGGGATTCCCCTATAATATGTGAACCACTAATATACCATTTCAATTGTACAGTCGTAGAGGTTTGTGTCTACGCATGCTTCTAGTAAAGTGCCAAGAATCTTGATGGATTCCATCATGAAGAGATGAACACTAAGCTTATATACTTGAAAAAAGAAAATTAGTAGCATCATTAAAAACCTTAAGAATCTTAATTAACCGGATACATATGTCCCAGCCGCTCGAATGAACTTCAACTTCTACTAAGTTATATATCGCAAAGTTACAAAGAAGTTCATTATAAGGAGCAATGCTTTACAACAACTCATAAGTTATTCCAATAGTGAGCAACATCCATTTTAAATTTTCCGGGTCTCTTCCTATATTTGATGCAGAAGTTCCTCCACTTCTTGTGAGATACAACCTCTCAACTATTAGTTTCGCCATTGCCTTTATTAGGGAAACCTTGTCCTACAAACCTACAATGTTATCCTTAACACACAAATTTAGAACATGACATGCATATCTTGTAATACCCCAAAAAGGGGGTCTAATATTTTTATCTAAAATCTTTATATCACATTTACATTCATAATATAAAGACTGCCTTGTAAGTCAGAAGGTGAAAGACTCTACCTAGCAAGTTTCTCATCATACTTAATCTTTTTACATACATTTGCTTAACTATATATATATATATATATATATATAGTAATAAGTGATCCAATATCCATAGTCACTAAAATCGTAGAGAGTCGGAATCACTTACCAAATAATAAAAAAGAGTATCTAAATTCTGATAATCATAAAGCTACTAGGCACTTTAAAAGTTTAATTTGACTATCTTACTTGCTTTTCTAAACTTATCATTCTACTTTCTCAACCTAGTAGAGCACTTTGTACTTAAATCTTAGCATAACCCCAACTTTATAAGACTTGTAAAAAAAACTATTAGGGGGTAAGTTACATCCAGCTTAATGAGTAACCTTCTTATCTTATTATCAAATAATAACAAGCAAGTTATTTATCAAACATATAAATGCATATACAAGCATTTCGACCGGTAACTACATATAGCATGGTTTTACATCTATTGTTGTTTGAGTTAAGAAGTATTTAGGTACTTTAAGACCGAGGTATCTACATGCAAGTTAAGTGCTTTTGGCAATATAAGCACCCTCTGTAGTAGACATGACTTAGCTTTAAGTAAAGGGTAGTACTCCTTAGAGTCAAGTAGATCCCAAAGGTTAAGGTAAGATCATGTGGCAGGAATATGTCGTATGATAAACGATCACATCATATAATATCAATATGGATCTATTTATGCATGATCTCCTGCTCTATTGCGTAGTGCTAATGCCCTTTAACTTATCCAACAAAATGCAATGCATGTTAGGTTTGATTAAAGGCCGAATATTTATTAATTCAAATTCATGGGGTGACTAAGAAAATATATTTCAAATACTCCAATACCTTGAGTTCTAATGCAGTAAACAAGAGTGTTCGAAATATCTTAGGGTATTTTACCAGCAAGAGTCAGCCAAAGCAAGCACATATAAGTACCCATATACCCCAACATGAAATAAGTTCAATTATCAAATATAATTAGATTTTGCACTAATTACAAGCACAAAACAGAGTAAAATAAGGGGTGGTATACTCACCCAGCCTTGAAGTTTAGTATTCCTAATAGTCTTCGGTAGTCTTGAACTTGATATCCCAAATCACCTTAGTAAGGTAATTAAAGTAAATAAGACTCATTTTAAACTTAATTTATTTGCTACCCTTGCTATAATTTCCCTATTTCCACTTATTTCATATTTTGGTTATAACTTTCTTGTTTTAAGTTAGAATTTCACATTCTATTTGTCAATTTTCATCATTTTCGAGTGTTATTTCATTTGGTGAAGTCCTTGTAAGGTGTTTAGACTTGTAAGAATCCAATTTGGTCCAAACAAGTTCATTAGTCAGTGGTGTTAATTTGACCATCTTAAGGTTTGGGCTTTAGGTTTAGTTTTTGGTATTGGGTTTTACACTTGACATTTTAAGCCTTTATTTAGGTATTTTAAGTTTAAGTTTCCATAGCTTTTAATTTAGGCCTTAATGTTATCCTTGTGGGCCTAAATGGACACTTTTTACTAGTTTAAAGCCTTAGCTTATTAAGAGGCCTATAGGGGATGACTGTAATGGGCTTTTAGACTTAATGAGCCTTTTATATTTTATTTTATAAGCCTTTTAATTTAGGTATAAGATTTGATCACTAAATTATTAGGCTTTATTTTTAGTCTTTTCAAGGGCTTAAGGCCCACTTATCTTGTATTTTAAGGCAAGCCTTAAGCCCAACTCCACTTATTATTTTAGGCCTAAAACCACTAAAGACCTTAAGTTTGGTTCATTTTTACTAAAGTTCCATATCTAATTCTTTTCATTAATAGGGCTCCTAACACTATTCTTAAGTCTCTAACTATCAACTAAGCTAATTTAGGCCACTAACTCATCATTATCATATTTAACTTGGTTAATTACATCCAAAATCATACTTGACACTAATTAATCATGTTATTATAGTAATTAATTAAAATTACAACTCATTAAGTCCATCAATAGAGGCTAAGTAAGGGGTTTCCTATAGTTTCTTCAACTTTATCTATTCAACACTTATTCTAGTGTATTTCCCTTGTTATTAATCATATTTCTACTTATTTTAAGCTAATAATATCACATAACATAGTGAAAACAAGATGGATACATATCAAGGAGAGAGTAACATGCATGTACTTAGGGTTTCATGGAGTTTTCTCAACTTCTTTTCAAGTAATCTATATAAAACTATCTTCTATACCTCTAGAATGCGAGTAGCAAACTAGCTATGTACATGAATGAATGCATTATTATATGGCTCTAAAATGGCATGTATATTATTATAACATGTTTATCTAGAATTTCTAATCCTAAACTCTTAATATATCATAGGTATAACCGGTGTAGATAGAAAACTTAAGTTAGATGAGTTTTACCTTAGATCAGTCATACGAGTTCTAACTTTTTCACTCAAAAACAAAGTCTAAACGTGCTCCTTTAGAAGCAAATCTTTGTTGGCAAGAAACTAAGGGATGTGATGGTTTAAATGGTGGTGGTCATTGTGTGATTTGGTGGTTTGTGGTGAGAGTACAAGCTTCGAGCGCTGATGTGCACAAGGGCATCTGACAGCTCCTTTTGTTTTCTTCCCTTTTTCCTTTAATTTTTGTTTGAATTTCTATAGTGTTTCATAAGATTTTCTAAGAGTGAAGAATGAAGTTAAATGAAGGTTTTATTGAGTTGAAATGGCAGATATTAAAGGTGGGATAAAGAGGACAAGAGGTAACTATTTTAGGATAAGGGTACATAGTTTCCTCTTATTACTATTGTACTTTATTTACTTTTTACCAAATGAAGGAGGATTTTATCTCCCAAAGAACTAATTAAGATGTAATGAGGGAATGATTAAAGGGTAATTAAACTAATTAATCACAATTATACTTAATTTAGCAATTTAGGCCTAATTAGGGTATAATTAGGGTCTTTCCGTATTTTATCACTTTAATTAAGTTCATTGACCTATATTACTTCTTTTTTTAGAGTCTTTAAGTATTCGAGACTGATTAGGGTTTTTGGACCGTGTATAAGATTGACAATTAAGGGTTTCTGAGCCATTAGAGAATTATTTACGATTATCGAATAGTGTAGGGATATACATAGGGTTTGTTAGTTGAATTAAGGTTATGGACTTTCAATTAAGATTTTAGTCAGTCTATTGATATTTTCCAATCATTTTAAGGTTTCCTATGCATTAGGGTTTTCAGGTTTTTATGCGTACGACTAAGGTTTTACTCTCTCTATGGTTTTTCAACTTATTATTTAAGGTTCATAGCTTAATATTTAAGGTTCAATTGTTTTATTTAGGGGTCTTATTATTATATATTTTATTATTATATCTCTAGCAGTTTTAGGAATTACCTATTGACTCCTATATCCAACTGCGAGTTCAAATTCGAAAGTTTGCAGGGTTTGAATTGTCTCCTTAAGTATAATGTTGGCATTATTAAGGAGATATTTTTATATAATTACTTTGGTTTTATATGTTAATCACTCTTGACTTATAGTTAATTATGATGTAAAACCTAATTAGCATATTAACGTATAATTAAGTTTTTTAATCTTGATTACTCACATACTTGACACTAATTAGGTGCATTTTAGGGCTTAATGTTTCAAATTAAGTTGGTTAAGCCCATTAGATTTTCTTGTCTAATTAGTTTAAGGAATTAGGACCAATTATTATTACTCAAGTGTGTTTAAAGGGTAGATTAGGATTTTAGGGCACTTAGGCAATTAATCTACAGTTTGTAAATATTTTTATTATTTAGTTAGATTCGATAATTAGATTAGGGTTTTCAAGACATAATTAGGGTTTTAGGGTTGGAAAGTTTATTTAAGGGCTTTAGTATTCATTTTAGGATTTTGAATTTATTGTTAGAGTTACCTATGTCAATATTCTTTTTTGGTTTAGTTTACCCTTAATTGGTTTTAAGGAATTCTCATAGGTTTCGACCTTCAGCCTCTTTCCCATTAAAGTTTGGAGTTGGTTTTGTTAGACAATGTTGATCTTGGGAGTTAACATTAATTATTATCATTTATTTACAAGATTTAAGGGCTTTGAGTGTAAGGATCAAACTAGGGTTGAGGTTACCATCTAGGATTTAGGAGTTTGAGTTACAGTCTTTTAGCATAGTCTCTCGAGTTTAGGGTCAGTTATCTTGCCAACACTAAAGTTTTTTTTTTTTTTTTTAGAAATTTTATTAACTTTCAGCCCCTTATCCGAGAAATTTGCAGGGTTTACACATTAAGTATGAAAAAAATTCTGCCTAGCATTGGTTGACAAAGGTTTTTTAAATTTGCAATTGAGATGATACTCATGTATAATAACACTTATAATCTTATATATATATACGCTTATTGAATACTTTTAACACCAACAGTCTTTTACATAATTGCTAATTATTATCAATCTAGTAACAAGTTATGCTCATTTACAAATTGTTACGAAATGGATTAGTCTATATATCAGCACATATTGAAACGAATGTATCTAAGGAAGTGAACTTACATGCAAGTTTTCCCTTACCCTTGTGGTAGAGCTTTTAAGTAGCTCTACTTAATGTACTACAGCTAACCTTATGTGCATTGGAATTGAACATATCCTACTCATATCTACTTTACCATAAGGATGCACCTACATTGAAATATAGGTATATGTTTGTGAGATATTGCGCGAGATTGTACTTATGCTTCTCCTTGTCGTACCACATTAACATTGATCTAGATAAACTATTGCCATGTACAATTTGCTATTGCATCTTGTCTATCTCGATCTTCTAACATGCTTTGATTTCAGGTATCTATTTCAAGTACCGTAACCCTTACCGGATTTCCACTTATAGTATGCTTTGTAATAATTATAAGATGCCTACAAGTTCCCTTGCTTGTTCGTACCTTTATGAAAATGTTTGGAGAATATTTTAGATTTAATGGGTCTAGAGGTCTTACATGAACCTAAAGATCCTAAAACGCTTGACTATTGACCCATTAGTTATTCCTCCATCTCTAGAATTATTTGAATACCATCCTTTTCCTCCTTAAAGATGGTTACAGGGCAACTCTTGTGTGGAGGTTGAAATCCGGGTGATAGTAGAGGTAGAGGGTCAACATTTGGCATCACTTTGTGTAGTTTCTCCTTGGTGTGGTTGTACTCCTGGTATGATGGTACATCCCTGAAGTCCTACGATAAAGTCAACTTGGTAGTGGGTTTCTCCTTTCCTTTCCCACTTGATGGCAAAGCTTGTTTTTTTTTTTTTTTTCTTTAAAGAGGATCATCAGAAAAAAAATGATTTATGATGATATTTTGATTTTTCTTACTAAAAGAGAAAAAAATTTACCTACAAAAGATAAAAATTCTTACAAAATGCAACAAAAAATGGAGAGTGAAATATAAATATTTTAGATATTATGTAAGTTTCATCGAAATAACAAATTATTTTCTTAACAACAAAACCATAGTTATTTTAACAACTTAGAATTTTAGAAATGAAAAGTCTAAAACGTGCAAAGTGAAGCTTAAGTACGAGAGCAAAATGTGAATAACAAATATTGAAGGTAGATAGGTAGTATGTATGTACGAATGAAGTTTGATGATTTTTCGAAGGAGATTATGTGTGTGGATTTAAATGAAACTTTAAGGAGATTGAAATGTGTGTTTAAAATTAGAATGTTTAAATTTTCTTTGCTTAATGTCACGCCCCGAAGCGGCAGAGTCGTAACAGCCCCGCCGTGTAAACCACCCTAAGATAGAAGTTGGCCTCACAACCGCTATCCTAGACCTGATCTACACAAGGCGTCCACAACTAACCCGCTTTGAAGTAGACAATTTGTAATTTAAATAAATCATTTACCTATAAAAGTGAGGAATTATATATATATGTTATCATTCAATTATTGCAGTTAAAGTTTACAACATTTCTCCGTAATATATTCCCTAGTTGTTACATTATTCAAAATGGAAAGTAATTCTAGAATAAAAACTTAAACCTTAAAATATGTGTTTATTCTTCACATGTTTTTCCTCACTCCCCAGGATCCAGCAGTTGCTAGCTTCAGAGTCTTTGTTTGCCGCTTCTTAGCCAGCACCTGCACGATGTCTATAGGGATGTGAGCAACCACAGCTCAGTAAGTTAGGACGGAGGACTTAAAACTATACCATACACACAACAAGGTTTTCAATCACTTATTAAGTGCAATGCATGTGCAAGCAAATGCCATCGCACGACGTTATCCGGCCCGTCGTGAGATTAGAGAAATTGCGCCCGCTCTAATCCGGGTTGAGGAGTTACCGTTAATGCAACAGCTCATGACCAAACCCAGGCTTGTGTAATGGAGACCTTGCTCCTCCCGCGACTACCCTCGAACCACTGTCTTCATCCCCGCCGCGACCTCCTCTCCTGTCACTTAGTTCGACTGAGGATGAAGAAGGGACCATTTTGCAATCTTGCGCTATCCCTTCCGAAGGGGTCGGTATTTGGCCGGAGAGTCCTAAATCCCCTAACGGGTTGCCATGCATGTTCGATTATGATTACTGATCGTATATTTGATTAAGTCCAATTTAGGGTAATCAATCATTACATACAATTCATACAATATGCGCCAAGGCAACAAACATAATCATAGCATCACCCATAATCAAGCACATGCACGCATTCAACTATCTAACAAGCACAATCAAGCATAATCTTAAGCCTCCAAAATACAGCAGCGTATTAATCCCAACTTACCTCGACTCCTCGCTCGCTCACTCGAGGTCCGATTTGCTCAGGCCATCGCCGGTTATCCCTATAACACGAACGTGGTTTCAGCTTTTCATATAATTGTTATAGGTTCGTTTTATCCTATAATGCTTCTTGTTAGGTTTTGTTTAAGGTTTAATATGCCCAATTATCTAGGTATTAAGTCTTTTACAATTATTCTAGGTTTGGGGTTAGGTTCAGGTTCGGTTTTCGCATCGATTTCTAAACCAGGTTTTTAGTTCGATTTTTAAGTAGCGTTTTATATTCCAACCCTAGAAATTAGTTTCAACCCATAATGTGAAATTAATCACATTATTTCCCGATAACCTAAATACAATCACTATCCTTTGTCAGTGTTTATTTTACTCGGTACACTTAAATCCATATCAGTGTACCGAATTCACTCCTAATGTGATAAATTTTTACATTTTTCATATAATTCCATAAATTCAAGTTTCCTATCAGATTTATTGTGCATTTTTATTATTCTCAAAATATCAATTTTTATTATAATATTTTCTATTTATTATATTTTCAATAATTACACATTATGCATTATTGCATATTATGCACATAATGCATTTCTAATATTTCTATTACCCTAATTACCATTTCTAAACACCAATTATTATTTCAAAATGTCTAAATCCATCCTAAATCAGATTTTACTCCAAATTTCCCTAATTTACAAAATTAACTATTTTTTTTTTATTACTCATTTATTACATGATTAACCTAATAATTACACCTAACACCCTAAATGCTACATGTATCATACTCCATCAGATTTCCACATCCTAAAACATATAATTATTCACTAAATCAGAAATTAATCATTTAATTACATAATTAACCCTAAATCACCTAATTTTACCATCATTTTAGGGCTAAAAATTAACTTAAAAATGTAGAAAATTAATTTTAAAAAAATGGCTTCATAGCACTGTTCTATGTCACATGAGCATCCTACAGAAAAATTTTGAGCCCCAAACTACATCCCTAAGCCTATTTAATTTCCGGTTTAATCATGCTCGGTTTTGAATAATTTGTTAAGAACCCTATATTTCCAGATATAATTAAACTAAATCAATATTTTTCCCTAAATCTACATACAATAAAACCCCAGAATAACAAGTTTCATAATTTTCTAGGCAAAATAACTAATTTTACAAAATTATACAAGAATCGGGCTGGAATTTGAACTCACCGGTTCAGGTGGCTCCGGCTACCGCGGGCCGCCGTGGCCTTGTCGGCCGGCCTGGGCGCTGCCACCACCGTGTGGTGGTGGTGGCCGTCCACTCCCAGCTCCTCGTTTGGTGTGGGTTCCCTTTAAAACCCCTAACTGCACAGTTTTTCTTATTTTTTTTATTTTCTGAATTTTCTCTCGAATTTTCAACTCTCTCTAATTTTCTCTGATTTGTATCTGTCCAAATGAGCTTCTGAATTTTTCCTGCTATTTATAGAGCTTTAGTGTAATTATTATGCATTAAATTAGATAAGACAATTACTTTATCCCTTAAATTTTGGCTTTTGTGTTGCTTAATTCTTATTGGTTAATTTTTCTTTTTCTGTCATGACCTAATCTTGCATCAGCTTATCCTCTTCTGATTTTTTTCTGATTTTTTTATAATTATTTTGTATTTTTCTTTAATTATTTACTTAGTTTTCGGCCAATTTTAGTAATTACGCGTATTTTTATCTACACGTAAATACATGTAGGGTACACGTGAACATTCCTAAATATTATTTTGGTTATTCTAAAATTTTTAGTATACATATAATCTATCTCTAATAATTTATTAGTTATTATATTACACTTTTTGCCTTTTTGGTAATTAGCAGTTATTATGCTTAAAATTTGAAAATTTTATAGTCTCCCATTTTACTACTTATTTTCTTAAATTTAAGTTTACAGGGTCATTTTTACTGGTATCTTGTTAAATATTTTATAATTTGGGTGTGATCGGATCCTTTAGCCGATCGCTCTAAACCTTGGGTTCTAAGTTCAATCTTACGGTTACTTGGCTGAACTTTGGGGCTTACACTTAAGCTGAGCCTTGAATGAATTTTTTTTCATTACTAAGGCCTACAAAATTTTCAACATAAAATACATTGCACCGTAATTTTCATAAGCATGAAATATCATTCATGCACATATCTAACATTTTATCCTTTTTGCACTTGTGTTAAGGCTGTTGTGAAAGTTAGAATTGTGGAAAACTTTTAGACTGAAAGAATGAATGAATTATGAATGATTTTTGAAAAGAAAAAGCAAAAGGCAAAAGTTAGTGTTTTTTTTTTTTTTAGGTAATGACAAAAGTTAGTGTTAGTAACATAAATATAATGAAGTGATATAGTGCATTAGTAAATAGTATATGAATGTATGAATTGTGTGACTTGTAAAAGGAAAAGCAAAATATGTTAGTAGGACTTAGAAGACAAAGTTTGGTTTTGTACTAGTTGAAATTCTATTTTTTTTTTAAATTGCAGTCCCAAACCGCTAAGCCAAACCATCAATTCAGGTTTTCAACCTTAAACTGCCTAAGCCTTTAGAGTTTAGTAGTTCACCTACTAGTTTAAGCCTACGTAAGGTAGCCTTAGGCCAGTTCCGATTGATTTATAATTTGAAATCGACTTGTGTATAGGTCTAATCATGCCGAGTGAGGAACATTTTCAAGTCTATAACGGGTATAAATAAAGCCTAAGTGAGAAGAAGCTGTTGTTGGACTTGCTTTTTGAACCTTTTAGTTTCTAGGAGCCAACTAGGTCTCCTAGGTGACTTAGCCTGATTACTATTTTTGAGTTGTGTTAAGTACTAAAGTACTTTCATAAGTATTCTATATAAACTCTTATTGTAAATATAAGTTTGTTAACTACTGTGAGTGTATGTGTATATATGCATTATATATTCATGGAATTGTCAAAGCTTTAAAGCAGTTTTGTTGTAGAGCTTGTATATGTCAGGTTTATGCTAGCGACTAGGTGAACAGTATCTGACATAAAATTGATATACATGACGGATTGTTATAACTTAACCACTATCAATTCGTGATACTAATAAATATAATTCAATTTGACAAACATAATGAAAAACTCAAATAAGTTGCTCTAACTAATAGTCCCTTTGTTTAGGTCAACACTCGATCAAGTAATGTAAATCTATCTCATTCTTTTCTTGAAGCCATTTGGCCAATGTGTGTTATATCTTGTTATTGATATGTAGTTTTACTGAAAATTGTCATATTCTTATTGTTTGAATTTTATGATTTTGGACATAAATAATTAACAATATTTTAAATTAAGAAGGTAAAAGAAAATTATTGTTAGCATGAATACCTTGAAACTTATAAATTTGCACAAGATTTAGGATGATTGGAAATGGAACTATCTATAGAGTAGGTATAGAATAGTAAATCTTATATTGCTCGCCTTGTATACACACTTAACCTTCCCTTACACTATAACTAATATTAGTTTAGAGGATATTTGTTATTTGTAAAAATAATAAATTTATTTAAAATTTCTTAGATAATATATTCATATGAATTTTTAAAGATATGTGGTAATTACTATAAAAGAATAATATACTATAATTTTGTTGAACATATAAACTAACTATTTATGATAGTGCACTATCTAGGAAGAGTTATGATCTTTCAAAATATTTGAGGAAATATTATGAATGCGAAGAAATTGGTTGAGCATTTATGTAAAAGTTGCACCTATATTAAAAGTTCCATGTGCATAAAAATGGCATGTATTGGATAAAAGTCTCTCAAGTTAACATTCATTTCACCTTTTCGTCCTTATAACATATTTGCTTATAGAATATAATAAGGTAAAAATGAGAGTAAGCTATTATTTTATTTGATTGCATATCCTTACATCAATTTATATCTTGACCATTAAGGTGAAATTCCATGCATAGATATAAAAAATGCTTATAGAAAATATTTAAAAATAACTATTCCTTTAGATAAGTGAAGGAGTTGCATTGGTGCAATTCTTCATTTGGTAGAAATAGTAATTTCACAAAGTAATTATTCCATCAATTCAATGTAGAAATTGCTCAACAAAAAAATATATAGAGAGAGAAATAACTTTGTAGGAAAAGAATTCAATTTCACCCTTATGAAGTCCACTAAATATAAAACAATATTCAAGCAAAAAAATGAATAAAAAAAATCTCTACAATACTATAAAAGAATAACAATTAAGAAAAATGTCCATAATTTACTAAATGCCATGTTTAACTGTAAGATATTTTAGGGGAAATGACAAATATTGAATTTATGAATGAATTAATCATTGTAAGTTGATGGTAAAACCAAAAATGTATAATTCAAAAAAATTAAAGGTCTTAGTATCTTATTGGTAGAAAAAAAAAATTGTATCTTCCATAATTAATATACAAATTTTTTAGAACTAAATTCTAAATTATACCTTAAAAAGTGTGGAGTCTATAATTGCTTTAATTAGTTATATGGATATTAGAAGGAAGGAGAATTAACCCTCTCCTATCTACATCTAATAAACTATCATCATCTTCTCTCTAACCTTGGATCCTCTTTCTTCCAAAGATGAAGAAAGTGATAAACTACAACAAAGTAAAAAAGGTCTTATATCTAGAGTGGATAATGACTCTAATCCGAACCAATAAGGATTCAAGATCAAAGTCGGTTGTTCAATAAATTGTCCTTTCCAAATACAATCTTCACAAATATACTAGAAGCATATAAAAAATATTACTTCAAGGAAGTGAATGTGGTTAATAACACGAATCACAACTGAAAGGCAGTGTTAGAAGCAAAATGATTATTAACTGAAAAGGGTAGAACTAAGTGTATGCTATGTTTACCTCTCAAAAACTAAAAAGAAAATCCTGTGTGCACCATGGAGAAATAACTTGATCGTGAAAGTAATGGGACTAAATCTAGATTACAAGTTGATGTTAGAAAAAGCTAAGGAAATGTGGAGAGTATTGAGTGAATTTAAATTAACATATGTTAGATTAGGCTACTACTTAGTCTTATTGAATGGAGTGGAGGATTTTCAATAGATCATGAGAAATAGGCCATGGTTTATCAATGAGAGATTTCTTGTATTGAAAAGATGGGAACACAACTTTAGACTAAAAGTGACGAAATTTAATATGATGGCATTTAAATTCAAATTTTAAGACTACCAATTGAATTTATTCATCAATAGTAATAAAGAGGATTGGAAAGAAAATTGGAACAATGTTATGGTATGATTCGTATGTTGTTAGGTTAGAGAGGGATAAATTCACACATATTCGAATGCAAGTGGATATAAACAAGTCACTAAAACATATAGTGGTTATTGATATGATTTCTTATAAGATCCAATACAAAAGCTTACTAGACTTATGCAAGGTGTATAGCAGTATTAACCGTTATACTATCTGTAAATGTAGGAGTTCGATCGGAGTAGTCACATGCGTGTTACGTAAGTAGAGCGCTACATGTGGCTTCAAAGAAGTGAAGTGAGACTATTACCTGAAGGGATAATTAAGTGAAAATAAGGCACGAAGGAGGAATAGACAATTTCAGTGTCTCAAATGCACAAGTGACAAATAAGGCAACCTTAGGGGACCTCAGGCATTTACCTTGTAGCTTAAGTGAATAAGATCAATTCTTTGCCTGAATGCTATTTGATCTTAGAGAGTAGAATTTTCACAGTGGAACAATTTTTTTTCCAATCTCTCTCTAAGAGTTCCAAATGATAAGGAAATACTAGACATTTATAGGCTCTTAGGCATGGTAGCATTCGTTGGATCATTTAAGTGATCAACGAATGACGTGGAGCTTATTCGATTCATGGTCATCTAGAATGAGCTAGCTAATGGGCTCAAAACTAGTAGCTTTCTTTATAAGTACATGAGCTTGCCTGAGAAAGGTTAGAGATGGACAGACCAGTCCAACGATTCCTGTTCCGAGCCCACTAAGCCAAATCTCCTTAAATCATCCCAATAACTAATATAACAATTTTTAACCATCTACATTTTGCCCCCTAACCAAAAGTCCCTTAGACACATATAAGGGGGGTTTGGGCATTTCTAGAAGTTGTTTCTTCAACTGTTATATAGATGCACTGAATGTTAACTTTGCTTGCTTGATCACTTTCAATATTTACAGAATCAATGCATCTCTTAGATCACTAGCGAGCTAAGCATGATATGCTAGTACTTATTTTGCTACCATAGAACACATACTTCAACATGTCTTTGTATCACACTATTGATTTATTGTTCCCATGAGATTGATTTGCCAAATAATATGTGTATAGTAGCTCTTATTAGTATTTCTTCCTTATTTTATGATTATTGAATGAAAGAAAAATAAAAATAAAAAAAATAAAACCATTAGAGCATTTATAGGAATCTAAAACTTTTAGAACATCCCATCTAGCCATGTTATATGCATATATATATATATATATATTATATAAATATAGGTATATGTGTATGTTTCATTTATATTGGTAAATGAGGCAGTGCTGTCGTGAAGTAGAGCGAAGCTCTGGAGCATTATGAAATGAAACAACAGCATGCTTTGCTTCTTGGCTTGCATACTTTTTTGACGAATGAAGGAAGGATAGGACTCAGGTTCTAAGCCTAAGTCGTAGGAAAGAGTAAGTATCTTCATGTCCTTTTTTTCTTTTTAATTCAAGTGTTATAGTTACATCTTCTACCCATATGTTCTCTATCTAATCATTGCAAGTATGAACTTTCCACTTTCATTGTGTTATGGCTTTCTCTGTTCGTATTCCCCAGAGGGCTTGAGGAAGGTATTAGTCCATGACTCTTCGTCTTAGCTATACACATTGCCTAGGGTGAATGATTCATTCTAAGCCCCTTCTACTTAGGTTCACTTTACCAGCGCTTAGATTTATATCACCATGCTTCCATACGTTTGAAAGGTCGATGTGTGATCATTTCACATATAGACTAGAGTTTCTTCAAATTTTCTTTTGTAAGCAATTTTGAAGACATTTTTCTCCTCCTACTGTACAAGACCAACCTGGGGTGTAAGCTTGGGTTGAGAGATCAATTGATCAGTCACTCCTATAACTCATTGACATTGAGGATGAATTCACATTCTGCCCTTTTACCGAGCAAATTGTAGGATATGAAGACAGTAATGGACTTTATCCTCTTGGCTTAAATGATGAGGTTACCTTGGTGGAAATCCGAGAAAATATCCTTGATTCTTAAGCTAGGTTCCTCTTATGGTGTATTCTAGGGAGCTTACCTTCACTTCTTGATAATAAAGACTCAACCGGTTGCTTCTTAAAGAGAAGAGTCATGGTATACTATCCCCATCGAGTTGTGCATCAACTTAGTTTTGATCAAGGAGTGTCTCGCCTGATTACTACAATTGAGAGTTTTGAATCCTACTGCCACTTAGTATGTCCAAATGACTTTAGGAACATTTACCTTGGAAAGTGGCAACTGTTCTTTCCTTCTACTAGTCGTTCTAGGGTTGCTTCCCTTTGATGGTTGATAAATTAGACAAATTGCCTGGATGCATTCCGAGCTTATGCCTTTTCATTAGTAGGTGATACACTTAATGTACCTACTATATATCGTTATGAATTCTTTTTTAAACTCCCAAGGCCCAAGTGTCAAGGTAGTGGAGATGTACGAGGGGCTATTAAACAATCAAAATGTCCTAGTAAGATCATAGGGGTGAACCCTTCTTTAAAGTCTAAGAACAATCACCCCTCGCCTCCACTATTGGATTTGGGATAAACTAAGCAAACATTTATTCAAGAGGTAACTTTATTAAATGCATCATGCTATTTTATATGTATATATATATATATATATATATATATACTTATTTTATTTTTTTGTTCTTGTAGGTTGAGACGGGCTTTCCTATTGCAATTTGCGAGAAGGACGATGTTGCTAACTTGAGCTCCGGGGTTCATCTAGATGATCCTGCTACACCGGTGTTAGCTTTAGACAATGATGATGAGGACTTGGAAAATTATGGTGAGTCTCCAGTCCAATACAAGGATATTGATGATGATAATGGAACTGAAGAGTTGAATAATTCCCCCAAAGCACAGACATTACTTTTGTCAGTCAACAAGGCAGGTGATGGCAATACTTATGTAGATGCATTGCTACGCTCAGGGACTCATAGAGGTGAAGTATATGCAACATCTATTGATGTCTCTCCACCCCCAGTTGCTAACTTATCTTGTAAAGACATGGTGGCAACTCCAAAAGCTATCTTAGGGGAGATAACCTCCTTTCATGAATTTCACATTCCTTCTCATCTATTGGAACCATTGGAGAGACTTTACGTTATGGACCAAGATTTTTGGAGTAAGTCTCCTATATTGGGGACTGAGTTGGCCAACATCATGGTAAAAATGTTAAGAGAAGTTGCATCACTACTTGAGAAGTCTTGGAGGTCTCTATCAGATGATAAGTTACAGTAACTTATTAGTTGTGTTAAAGGGGCTCATCTTTTAAAATTCAAGGTTGGTAGCTTAAGGCCCATTACTACCAGAGCTAAAAGATTACTAAGTTATCGTTCCACTATGAGAAGCTGAGGTGAGTTAGTGGTAAGGATTCAAGTCTTGCAAGATGCTATTAAGGAGATAGACAGTGAAGCGAAAGATTTATTAGCCGATATGGACCTTAAGTCCATAGTAGGTTTAGATTGCCACCCTTAGCGGAGTTTGGCTATATTCAATTGTTTTGCTAACGTTCATTCTTCCCTTTTTATTTTCTTTTCTATATTAGAGTTATTTTCAACACTTTCAAATAGAACTTCCTAATTGAATGAAATTTGATTGCTTTCCTCCTATCTTTCTATTCTTTATTTATTTCAATTAATTAGTTGTATCAAACAATAAGGCTTCTTAGCCTAGAGGTGGCTTATGCTACTGAAACCTTTAGGGGGGTCATTATGCACTTTAAGAAGTAGTACCTCACATAACGGCAACATTGTAATAACAAATGTCATGATAGTAGGATTTGTTCCCTATGTCTTGTGAAGCTTAGAGAATAATGATACGCATTAGAGGGAGGCTCTCACTTGCTAGCAACAATACATAAAATAAAATAGTCAATCGAGCTTAAGCAATAGTAGTAACATATGCTAATAGTAGTTATCAATGGTCAAGAGGGTATTTCCCAATACTTAACCTTGTATTAATTTCTCTTTACTTATTCATATATTAGCCTTAGGGGCTAAGGAGACGTATTTCTAACTTTACAACAATAAGGAGACAAGAGTAAAATAAATAATAAAATTGTACACTAAGGAGATAAATCTCTAACTTTGTAGCAATAACAAGGCAAAAGAAAGTAAAAGAACACAAAAAAACAGAGTAATGGAAGTTGAACGTTTCATTCATGTGAATTGCAAATACATTGTTAGATCTATAAATGAAAACTGTTTAACATATTGAAAGTTAACAAGTGGGGTTATTGCCGTCATGGACCTCATGAATTATAAAAAGGCCTTTCCACTTCGATAAACTTTGGCATTGGAATACCTCACCGCACATGCTCTACCACACAAAGTACAACATCGCCTTGTTGAAAAGGTCTTTTCTTAACCAAGAGATCATAAGAAACACTAAGTCATCTTTAGTAATTAGCAAGGTTGTACTTGGCATTATCTCGCCTTTCTTTTAAGGCTTCAAGATTATGCTGTTCGATTCTAATTCAACATTGAGAGCCAAGCGTACAAAAGGAACAAAGACTTTAATAGGCATCACTGCCTAAGACCCATATACCAAAGAGAAAGGTGTCGCCTGAGTAGGACCTCGTTTGGAAGTTTTGTAAGCCTATAGTGCTAATGGTAGTTTTTCATTCTACTCTTTTTGATTTTCATAAACCATTCGATTGAGCACCTTCAGGAGAGTCTTGTTTATCACCTCTACTTGGCCATTTCCCTTTGAATAATACGGTATAGATTTCACATGATCAATATTGTAAGAAGCTAGTAGTTGTTGTACATGTGAGTTGATGAAGGAGGTACCATTATCTGAAAAGATACGCTTTGGCATCCTAAAATGACAAATAATATGCTCCTTTATGAAATTTGCTACACAGGTCCTATTGCATTCTTGAGGGAGAGCGCCTTAACCCACTTGGTGAAACATTCAGTCCCAACAAAGATCCATATGCACCCTTTGGATGGTAAGTTTATTAAACCAATTAAGTTAAATGCCCAAGTATGAAATGGCCATGGAGTAGTCAAGCTATGCAATGTTACCGTAGAAGCATGGATTACATCACCATGTTGTTGGCATGTAACATACTTCTTAGTAAAATTGAGTGAATCATTTTCTATGGTGGGCCAATAGTATCCCATATGTAGCAGTAGTGGTACAACTTCCTACCCCCTTGATGTTCTCTACCATCTTTAGAGTGCCCTTTAGATAATATGGTTTTTGTCTCAGGAGGTGTTATACATCGAAGAAGCTTTCCCATGAATGATACCCTGTATAATTCGCCCTCATGTATAGGATACTTTCTTACTCTATGCTTCACTAATTAGGCATTTGTACTATTTGTAAGCAAAACATTATTTTTTAGGTAATCGATGTAAGGGCACCTCCAATCGTCTACACTTGCTACAAAGTTACATTCTCCTTAGCCGGGGAGTTCAACACACTTTGGGTAACTCATTTGTAATTGGGATGCATCTTTAGACATTGTTAGCTAGTAATACCTTGCGCACTGAATGCAGCGATATAAGGGTGGCCCTTCTTCTCCACACCAGATCTTGTGGTATTCATTTAACTTCAAATGAGCTTGTTTTGCATAATACATCGAGACAAGACACCTTCTGGTCTCTTAAAATACAAAACGCCATTAATACAAGTAAAGTTTTTCAAAGTTGTCATAGAAGCTACATTTGGATGCGTTAACAGTGCCTTGATGGGACTGCGCCAGTCGTCTTACGCTTCTTCATCCTCGTCCACTAATTGTAGAGTCGTGCATGAGATGGATTTCTTAATAATTTGTACATTCAAATTATTCTGTGTAGTTTAAATGGGAACTTTGGAAGCTAATGTTGCTCAGGCATCTACATAGCGGTTGGTAGATTGTTTGGCATGTTCGTACCTCATAGATTTGAACTTGGTAATTAAAGACTGCACCATGGCCCTATAAGGCGCTAATGCTATGCTAGTTCTTTAAGAGCAAATTCACCATTTGCCTGCTTGATGATTAGGTTTGAGTCATCGCAAATGCACAAGTTAGATGCTTCGGAATTTTGAGCAAAAATAAGACTAAGTAGGAGAGCTTCATACTTAGCCTCATTATTAATACATGAAAAGTCTAACTTGAAAGCTAAAGGTATCTCTTGGCCTTTTGGAGATGTTAAGATCACCCTAGCTTCTTATCCAATGCTATTAGAGGAGCCATCAAATTGCACCTACCACTCTCCATCTAGTTCTACTCTCATAGAGTGTTTGTAGAATTCTACATGGATTGTATCTACAACAAGAGCCCCTTGTGTCACAGGAAATTGAGCCAAAAGGTTTGCTAAAGCCTGAGACTTAATAGCCTTAGGAAGCATGATCGTGATGTCAAATTCTGATAGGAGGAGTAACCATTTTGCAGTCCTTCCTAAAAGAGCTTGTCATGAGAACAAGTATTTTAATGGATCTGAATGAGTGACAAGATTAACCCTATGAGCTAGAAAATAATGGCACAACATTTGCATGGCGAATACCAATGCGAGGCATTGCTTTTTTACAAGCTGAGTATTTCACCTCACTTCCTTGGAGTGACCTGCTTAAGTAGTAAACTGGTCATTTACCACCATCTAATTCTTGAGCTAGTAATGCCCCAATAGACTTATCAGTTGCTGTCAAATAAAGAATCATTGGCAACCTTTTAACTGGCATTATCATCATTGATGGTGAGGTAAGTATCTCTTTGATCTTTTGTATGGTTTCATCGTGAGGTTGTCTCCATTCAAATGTGGTTCCCTTTTTCATGAGTTGTTGTAATGAATGAGAAATTTCTGCTAATGTAGGGATGAATCACCTAATATAGGAGACTTTCCTCATGAGGGTCTTTAATTCCTTTAGACTAGTAGGTGAGGGCATGGAATGTATGGCTTATACCTTTGCTAGATCTACATCAATTCCTTTTCTATGAAAAATGAATCCAAGGAATTTACCAGAAGCTACCCCGAAGACACATTTCAAGGGATTCATAGGCAATTTATATAGACGACATTATTCAAAGACCCTCTGTAGATGAGTCAAATGATCAGGTGACTGTCTTGACTTGACAACTATGTTATCAACATAGTCTTCTATGAAGTCATGCATCATGTCATGAAATGTGGCAGTCATTGCACTTTGGTAGGTAGCCCCTGCATTCTTCAGTTGAAATGGCATGACTGTATAGTGGAAGTTTCCCACTGGTGTTCTGAAAGCAGTGCATTCAGCATCTCTAAGAGCCATCTTTATTTGGTTATAGCCACTGAAGCTATCTATGAATGAGAATAATTCATGTCCAGCTGTGGTATCCACCAATGTGTCAATATTTGGTAGTGGGAAATCATCCTTTAGGCAAACCTTAATAAGATCATGAAAGTCTATGCAAACGTGTATCTATCCATTTTTGTTTTTAACTGGCACAACATTGGCCAACTAGGTGGGGTGTTTAATTGGCTTCGTGAAGCCAACTTAAAGTAACTTTTCAATCTCTTCTTTTATTTGTACTTCAACTTCAGGACAAAAGATTCGTTGTCCTTGCTTTACTAGCTTAACCCCAAGTACGATGTTTAATCTATGTACCACCAAACTAGGGTCTAATCCTAGCATTTCATCATATGTCCAAGCAAATGCGTTCTTATATCCCTTCAACAACTTTACTAAGTGGACCTTAATTCCTTACAACGGATTCTTGCTAATGAAGATAGGTCCTAAAGACTCCCTTAGTCCCGCCAAGTTCATTTCCTCAATCTCTTTGGCTTGAGGTTTCATTTGGCCTTGCATTTGAGGAGGGGTGGGTTGGGTTTTTTGCACCGGTATGGGATTTGAGGAGGATAAAAAAGCCTCCTCGGATCCAGAAGACCGTCGTAAACAATATACCCTTGCCTATCTTCCTTAACAAAACTTTCTATGGCTTCATCTTTTCTTTGCTTCTTCTTACCCCTACGAGAGCCTTGCATTCTCCTCTTCTTCTTTTGTTTATCTTAGGTCTCCACTCATGTGGGCAATGGTGTTCCGATAGGTTTAGCAATAGCGGTCTCTCCATCTTCAGCATACTTATCAAAGAACCTTACGTCAGTTAAATAAGACTTGTTATGTTCAAACGGGTTCTTCGTAGCTAGAACGAAGATATCTTTACCCTTCTAATAGCCCTTAATGCACTAGTGCCATGTTAAGGGTATAAGGTTGTGATTGTGCAGTCACTTCCTCCCAACCAAATGGTAGTAAGATACGGGTGCATCGATCACATGGAATCGCATAGATCCATGTATTGGTCCAACTTTAAAGTTTATGTTAACATACACTATTGTGTTTGTAGTTGTTTCAGTAAAGCTATTTACTGCAATAGACTACTTTACCAAGCGTTAGTTGTCTATCCTTGCAGTTTTGAATGTAGACATTAGCATAATGTTTATGGAGGAGTCATTTTCTATGAATGTCCTCTTAATGGGATGTCCATTGAGTGTACTTTCCATATAAAGAAGATGGTTATGATTAAAGTTCTTTGCATACATGTTTGCATTAGTAAAGAGTATCGCATTCTCATATGCGTTGGCCATCCTTCGTACTGGCTGCACTGCATTACATTCCCTATATTGTCTCGTAGAAATTTGGGTAAGTGCAATCGCTGTTGCAAGCTATATGTCTTCATTGAATCCCAATAAATCGAAAAACCTCCTGAAGTTAGAGGTTTTCATTAAGGCGGTAGCCACTGATGAGTGCATATCTTGGTTGGTTTCTATTATTGCTTCCTTCTCTTCATGTACTACAGCTTGTAGCACATCTCCTTCCTCTTATCTCAAATTGTGACTAATAGCATTTGTAACACCACATTAAGCGTTGTGTACTGGGAGTGAATTACTACGTATATTATTATTCTCTATGACAAGTTCCCCATTACAGAACCTGTCATTAAATATCTTCTTCAATGTCAAACAATCTTTAGTTAGATGACCCACAATCCTGCAATATCTACAGAACTTAGGGTCATTCTTCTCATTTACAGTTGGCAAACACTCCATCCTTGGGAGCTTTATGTTCTCATCCCTTAACCACTAGTTAACTACTTCATGTACCTTACCCATTGAGCACAGGAATGATATAGTTGATGGAGAGCCTCGTGAACTATCACTCCTTGGCTTCTTTTTGTCTCCAAAACTTTCTCTTTGGGCTGAGCTAACAGATGTTGCTCGTTTCCCAAATCTTCCACCTTCTATCTGTTGTTGCGCAATGGAATTGTTAGTTCTTCTTGTAGTCTAGATGAGTGTAAAGAAAAAACATAAGTTAAGGTTTTCCAAATGGACAACATACTCAGAGAACATCCCGTAAATGCAAATCTTCACTAATTCCTTTTCATCACATACATCTTAAATGTCTAGGGTACGCTTCTTGAAGCGCTCTATGTAGTTCATCAAATCTTCCTTCAGGTTTTGTATTCTTCCGATAACTGTAGTCATGACTCATTTCTGGGAGGAGAAGAATTTCTCTAAAAAGTGCTTGTACATAATTCCCCATGAATCAATTGATCTAGAGGAGAGGTTAACATACCGGGTGTATGCCTTCTTTGTCAGTGATTTAGAGAATTCCCTAAACTTTAAGTCATCATCAAGCCTATAAGGCTTCAAGGTTTTAATAAATTTCAAGAGGTGTTCCTTCGTACTTTCTTTTTTGCCATTGAACAGTATGAATTTAAGACTTACATAGTCCTTAGGATATGGCTTTGCTACGATGTGTTGGTGATATGGGAGTTTTAACTCTAGTACTCTCATAGATGACCTAGCTTATATTTCTATCATATAAACATCCAAGTCTTCCTTTGCTATAAAGGAAGTCTTTGGAATAGAAGTTGTGGAAGTAAGAAACGGAGTAGGGGAAAAATTGGGATGAGAAGTAGATCCTCCTAAGATTGGAATGGTAGGATTATATGAAGGAGCAGGCACCCATGAAGATGAAGAGCCGCCTAAATGGACTCTTACATTCTCTGGTATAAGAGTTGATTGTCATCTAGGTTTTGGTGGAGGGGTTTCATCACCTCCTCCTTGATGGAGATCCTCCTCAATGGCTGAAGGATTAATTAGTTGAGTTAAGGTAGTAGCACTTGGCTGTATAGCACCCATAGGGTTTAGCAAATCCATATCTTGTTGCGCAGTAGCGGTGGCAACTATCCCAGTAAGGATGGATTGAAACATAGCCATGAACTAATTTAAAGCCTTGGTGGCTTCCTACATTGTCTGCATCATCTGTATGGGATCTAGAGGAGCCTCAAGCGCTGAATAGTCCTAGTTAGTATTCTCAGGCGTTGGGAGTGGATTCTGTGTAGTAAGCTCAACATTAGTGTCAAGCTCTTGAGATGAGATATTAGACGTACCGGTTGTTCTCTTCCTAGGAGATGCATGTCTCTGTAATCACTCTTCTCCAGTGGAGTCGCCAAAATATAAATGTAGGGGTCCGATCGGAGTGGTTACGTGTGTGTTGCGTGAGTAGCGCTACGTGGCTTCAAAGAAGTCAAGCGAGATTATCACTTGAAGGGATGATTAAGTGAGAATAAGGCAGGGAGGAGGAATAGACAATCTCAGTGTCTTAAATGCATAAGTGATAGACAAGACAGCCTTAGGGGACTTTAGGCATTTACCTTGTAGCTTGAGCGAATGAGATTAATTCTTTACCTAAATGCTATTTGATCTTAAAGAGCAGAGTTTTCATAGTGAAACACTTTTTTTTTTTCTGATCTCTCTCTAAGAGTTCCAAATGATGAAGAAATACTGGGTGTTTATAGGTTATTATGCATGGTGGCATCCGTTAGATCATCTAGGTGATCAACGGATGAGATAGAGCTTACTCGATTCATGGTTATTTAGAATGAGATAGCTAATGGGCCCAAAGCCAATAGCTTTTCTTATAAGTACATGAGTCTACTTGAGAAAGGTTGGAAACAGACGAATCGGTCCAACAATCCCTGTTCCAAGCCTATCAAGCCAAATCTCCTTAAATCATCCTAATAACTAATATAATAATTTTTAGCTCTCTACACTATCCAAACTGATGGTCAACAAAAGAGACAAGTGGAATGAAAATAGGGAAAACATAGGAATTAAGAGGAAAGAGTAGGAAGAAAAAGGGGCAAAGATGATGGGAATGGAAAAGGCGGGTATGTATACAGGAACATATGACACTTATAAGAGGAAGGAAACATAAGAAAAGGGCACGAGGCCTGAAATGAAAGATAATAATGAAAATAATAAAAATGATGTAAAGTATGGAGACTAGGTTCAAGTATAGCATCAGAGATCTATTGAAAAAAGGTAGTTAAGGATTAAGAAAAGGAAAATTCTAAGGATAATATTAATGGAAAGGTAAGAGATCCTCAAAAACAAGTAAAGGATCAAATAGTTGAGATGACACAAGTCCATGTCTGTTAAGGAGTGAACCGAAGCAATAAGGGCAAATAAGAAGTCACTTCTTAGAGAGAGGAATTAGAGGGAATAGGGAGAGTCCGTTTTGAACTGAATAATACTTAAGAGATATTGAATAAAAGTGGGGAAATTAGAGGGGAAAAAGAAAATACTACTTTTATCTTCTTAGCATCGTAGAACTATATTTAACTAAGTGAGAAGAAAACAATGCCCTTAAAAAAAATAACAAGAAAAAAGAATGGTGAATTTATTAAAAGTGAAAATTTTAGTTAAGTTTTTACACCACCAGTCCTCGACTTTAGTAATGAACGAATACTCCAAGGAGTGGGTGGTTCAAATGGAAATGTTTTCAGTAAGGATGTTTGCAAAGTGATAGGAATAGAAATGTTAAATGTGAAATGAAAGAAGCACAAGTTGTCAGAAGTGACCTCCAAGCTAAGATTTCTAAAGGGAAGGATATAACGATCAGAACTATGTGTGATACAAATAACAACAAAGGTGTTCCTATTAGTAAGACTTCCTATAAGTTGCAAACTTAAGGCAGAGAGAAATTCTAGATATAATGGAGTAGACTTGCAAAAGACTAGTGGCATACATCATAATGAAGGCCATCCACTAATGGAGGTGTAGAGGGTACCTTACATAATGGCATTTTCATTTTGGAAGAGCAAAACAAGCAATTTCTAATCACATCATAGGAAGTTCAAACGATGGTAGTCAAAACGATGTTTAAACCATGCGGATGGAAAGTGAATGTCAAGAGGTTCCAATAAGATTTCTCAAGATATATGTAGTATAAATTACTTTTTAAAATGCTAAATCCTAAATTGATAGACACATTATCTTCTGATATGAGAGTGAAGATTGTTGAACCTAGGGCTCACTATTTGATTTTGATGAGAACAAAACAAAACGTGTATTGTTATACAAGTTATTATTTGCTTATATTGAGTTAATTGAAAAACAATCGCTATCTTGCAAAACAATTATAAACATAAATTAACTCTACAAGATATTTAGATTTGAACGAAGTATAAACATCATTGAAGTTGAATTGAATATTGTGGATATTCTTTATTGTATTTGAAAGATGGAAATAGGTGAATTTGGCCTACCAGCTTAACGGCTCCAGAGCACTATTAGCTTGACTGCTTCAGAGCAATACTAGCTTGACATCTCTAGAGCACTACCAACTTGACGATGAAGTGGTGTAGATAAGAAGATGCAGTTGCTTCTAATCAAGGTACAGGTATGCCGGTACACTTACCGATGTTCATATCGATAGTACATTTATTTACTGTCATGCCAGAAAGAATAAGGTACTGACATGCTAGTAAGAGTAAGGTAAGTTTATTTCAATTAGCCGTTAGAGTATTTAATGCACAATAACGGGAAGAATTGAATGAGACGATATAAATGCTCAATAACTCAACCAAGGACAAGAGAATGTTGAAATATTGTAGTAAAGGATCAGCTTTCTCTTGTATTCTTATTATCTATTATTCTAATTATTTGTTATACCCTAATTTACTAATATTTAGAGAGATTTGAAATGTAGTGCTTGTAAACTATAAGTTGCTAAGTATTAAGAGTTAAAAGCACTACACTAATAATCCTTGAGATTGAGTTTTGTATTGTGAGTTGAGACTGTGATTTGTGTTAAGAGTTGTGAATATGAAACTTGTGTAATAAAGTTTGTGCTTTTGTAGCTCTTGGAGCTTGGATTGAGAAATCAATAAAGTGGTGTGAAGTCCTTGATTGGAGGCATTATGTGTCTATGGAGAGTAGAGGGTGGTCTAAACTCCACATTATATTTAGGCTTGATTTTCTGATCCCTACCTCTTTTAATTTTTGCATTCATTACTGTATTATTATTATCTTGATTTTACTCATCGTTGAATTTAGTGCTTAATTTCGAAAAGAATTGCAATTTGTCCTTAAAACTCAATTTAAGCCCCCAATCTTGAGTTTAGCCTAGTATTCTTTAATTGATATCAAAGTTAGTCTCTAAATCTATTGCTTAACCGCATTTAAAGTAAAGATCATGGCATTGAACATACTAGGCTTCATGGAAGGGTAACCTATAAATAGACCATCACTTTTAATTGAGAATAATTATCCTTATTGGAAATGTAGGATGAGTATATTCTTAAAAGTGCAAAATAGATTGTTGTGGCAAGTAGTGGATAAGGGACCATTCAAGATAGAAGATAAGGAAGAAAATAATTACACTGATAATGATTGGAAGTTGTTAGACTTAAATGAAATAGCTATAAATATCTTGCATATTGTCATTAATGAAAATGACTTTAATAGAGTTTGTACATGCAAGAGTGCTAAGGAAATTTGGGAAGAGTTAAAAAGTACATATGAAGGAACTAGCCGTGCAAGGGACATGAAAATAAGCTTGCTTTGTGGCTAATTTGAAAATTTCAAGATGCATTCTAATGAAACAATTGATGAAATGTACAATGGGTTCACTAAAATTATCGATCCTTTAAGTGTTCTCGGTAAATCCTTTACTAATCTTGAAATCAATTCCAAAATTCTTAGGTCTTTATCGAAGGAGTGGGAAGCTAAGAGAACCGTAATTGATGAAGCGTACGATCTTAACACAATGCCAAGGGAGCAACTTCTTGGAATTCTTAAAACTCACAAGATGGTTAAGAGGTAAAGGGAAGAATCCAATAAGAAAACAATTGCTTTGAAAGCAACTAAAGAGAGCTTTAATAGTGATAAAAGTGAGGACGACGATGATGTAACTATGATCACAAGAAATTTTAAGAAATTTATAAAGTTTAATAGGAAATTAGTGAAGGACAAGGATGAAATCACATCTTAATCTAGAAAGGAGAAAAAGGAAGCAAGAAAGGAAGCGAGCAAGTGCTATTATTACTAAAAACTGGGTCACATTTAACAATATTGCCCTAATCTTAAGAAAATCGAGAAAGGAATAAAGAAAAAGGCTATCATGATAACTTGAAGTGATGGCGATTCAAGAGACTTAGATGGGGAAACGCGCTTCATGGCCATGGACAATGAGGTATGTTCTACTTTTAGTAATTCTTCATTTGATGAGATCAAAAATGTGTATGATGGATTACTTAAAGAATTTATTAAGGTTCAAAAGAAGAACAAGATGAGGAAACAAATGATGATTGAAATAAGAAGTGAATTTGTTCTATTTAGAAGAGGATAATGAGTACTTAAGATTAGAAGTTAATAAATTAAATAAAAATAATGAAGAATTGAATCTTAGGAATGAGGAGTTGGCTAAGGAAAATAATCAATTAAAAGAAAAGTGTAATTCTCTTGAAAAAAATGTTGAAAGCATGAAAAATGAGGATAATATGGTTGATAGGCTAGGAGAGCTTCAAATTGAAAATGCTATCTTGAAGTCTAGCCTAAATGATTAAAAATAAACTATAGCTAAGTTTGTATATGGAGAAAAAAATTTGAATAAGCTCCTTGGCTCTCAAAGGTAAGGATTGGATAAGATCGGAATTAGCTATAGTAAAGAAAATATTTATAAGTCTTACAAGAGTTACGTTGTAAAAGTAACGACCAAGACTTGTAACTATTACAATAGATATAGTCATATTACACATTTATGTGCAATACGTTGCAGTACCAGTTTGAATCATAAAGGTAAAATGGTTTGGGTTCACAAAAGACCTAAACTCACTTGGGTACTAAAGAAGTAATCACATGTTTTTGTTGGAACTTTAAGTGAGAGCAACTCAAGAAACTTGAATGAAGAATGCTCAAAGAAAATTCGAAATGCCTCCAATATGGTATTGGATTCAAAAAAACTCATTTAAGTAGTCTCTATACGATAACTAACATTCTTTCTATGCACTTAAAAGTTCTCTATACTTGCTTAGGCTTCATTATGCACTTTTTTGCCATTTATCAATTTAAATTACAATTATAAGCTCCCACATGTTTAAATATGCGAAGATTTCATGCTTGAATGGTTGGCTTGATTTAATTACGAAAATATGCATAGTTGACCTATCTCCAACCACATTTGAACTCGCATAAGCATTTAGGGACTTAATTAATGTTATTGCAATTGCTAGCTTTACAAGCCGTACTTAAACTCTCATTATGTCATAATATGCATTTACAACTAGCTTGGAAGCTTAAATTACAAATATCATGCATTTTGTGCACATTTGAAGTCACTTATGTACATTTAGGATCATAAGTACACAATTTTCAATACCATGCTGAAAGCTAGTTTACACGTGTTCAACTCCATCTATAGATTGTAGTTGAGTGATTGATTTGACTTATTTTTTATTTTGGTAAAGTTAACACTCCTAGAGCCAATTTAGGCTCTTATTGTTGTTTAGAAAGTCATACGATCATTTTATCCATTTGCATGTTATATGTCTTAATCATGCTACCTTTGTATCTATAAACACTATTAAAACTTGTTTAGAATGCTAAATTATCATGAACTTAATTTAGTGTGTATATATGACAATAAGCTCAATTTGTATTCAATATTTGATTTTGATCATTTTAAGTGATGATCCTTATTGCGATATTTTCCTTCTAACATGCTTAAATATGATGTTGAAGCTTGCTCAAAGTATTGATTTATCATAACTAAGCCTCATTGCTCAAAATTGGTCATTCATGCATTTACATGGCTTAATAATAAACTTTCTAGCAACTAATGACTTAATTTCATTAAATTTTGCTAATGTTGCTGAGATAATAACTTTTTACACTCAATTGGACCTAAGGAACATACTCATATAGATTTCATGCATAAAACATAGTATTTAACATGTTTTGAGTACACTTAAAGTCATTCATACTTAACTAAGTTCATATGCGCACAAATTTATCATGCATTAGTTTCTATGCCCAAAACCAAGCTTCACATGTTTATTTTCATCCCTAAATCATGTTTGAGATGTCAAACTAGCTTGATTTGAATTTTGCACATATTTGACCTCTTTATACCCTTATTAGGCACTAAGTGCTATGTGGAGCATTTTATGCTATTTATGCCAATATGGATGTTGTTTGGTTTGATCATGTATCTTTTATATTTCTTGGTATCTTTCAAACATGCTTGAAGTATAAACTTGTCTTAAATTTGAGAAGGAATCCATACTTGCTCTTTAGCTATATTTATGCTTAACATTTGACCTTCAAGAACTCAAGTAGTAATTTTATAATTTATAAAGCCTTAAAGCTATAATTTGTTCTTACCATGCTTAAACATGTATTTGAAATTTGTTTCAAGTTTTGGTGTGTTAAAACTCAATTCCTATGCACGTAATTTGCTCATATATGCACACATTTACCTAGTCATGAACTACATAGTTTTTAAGATTTGATTTGGTTAAATCTTAGGTATCTAGTTCAAATTTAAGTTTTTTAAGCCTTAACGAACTCAAATAAACTTGTTTAAAGTGTTGGAATACTCATTAAATCAATCAAAATAAACTTAAGTTAGCAACTTAGACAATTAGAGTGGACATCATTAAGTTTCTGTAGAATTGTAGAATACCGTCATGATGGTAATCTTCATTACCAGCATGCTGGTATATCTTGCTAAATAAGAAGATACATTTGGTTCTATTCTCTAAACTATCATTCTAGTAACCCTACTTATCGTCATGTCGGTACACTAGATTCTAAACGCTATTTTTCAAAACCCACAAATTTTCTCTTTCCTTACTTCCATTCCCAAATCATCTTCTTCTCCCAAACCCTATATTCCTTCTCTCTCTTCAATCCACCATCTCTAAACCCTTAAAATTATAATTTTTCCTCATCAATCATCTCTAAACCCACATAATCTCTCATCAATCCCCTTACTTCTTCAAATCACACTCCTCTTCTCCCTTACGTGACTTTCTCTCTCTACTAAACCCCTATCCACCATCATGATACCATCTTGATGTAGTCACTTCCAAATGAACTATCACTGCTCATCTTATCCCTTTCCTCCTCTAGCGTAAGATGATAATCTACCAGCTGAATAAATTGCTAACTTCCAATCTATTTTGCATATGCTCTTCATTATGTTTATCTTATGTTATGAACTTTGCCATTGGTTATAACTATTGCTGCTTTCTATTGTCTTGCCTTGGCCATTATCTTGGCTTTTGTTACTTATGTTGGTTGTCTATATCGTTTACTACTTATGTTTATATATCTCATCAAGTTATTACAGTCCTTATGGTTAGCTCATGTTTTTGAACATTTAATGTGGTATGAGCTGATCTTAATGAAGTCATTATGGAGATCTTATTTAGTATGGTTTTTAGCTTCTTTGATTTTATTTTTATAGGGGGCATATCTTAAGGTTTAAGCCAAGATTACGTCAATATTTTGACTTGAATTCTCTTCCCCCTTCATCACTTAGATCTTCCTCTTTTTTATGACGCTAAAGGGAGGTAAATATTCAAGTCATTAGAGTATCAAAATGTATATTAAATCAAATTGATAATAGTCACTCAAAATATAATATTAATCTTATGACTTTGGCATATCTTGATTCATTAAAAGAATGATATTGCCAATATGTGGAGTCATTAAGAAGTAAGACTTAGTGTCCAAACGTCTATTAAATCGAATTAATAATAGTCACTCAAAAGATAATATTGATCTTATGACTTTAGCATATCTTGATTCATTGAAAGAATCATATAGCCAATATGTAGACTTATTAAGAAGTAAGACTTGGTTCCTAAGCATGTCAATACTTCCTTTTTGCAAACATTCCATTAATCTTTTTAATTGCTAAATATCTTGAAACCAAATGCTTAATTTATGAGGAGTACTAGATTAAGAGGGAGCATTTAAGGAATAAGAGTTTTATCTTTATCAAAAAGGGAGAGATTGTTGAACCTAGGGTTTACTATTTGATTTTGATGAGAACAAATCAAAAAGTGTATAGTTATACATGTTATTATTAGCTTATATTGAGTTAATTGAAAAACAATTACTATTTTGCAAAACAATTATAAACATAAATTAACTCTATAAGATATTTAGATTTGAAAGAAGTGTAAGCATCATTGAAGTTAAATTGCATATTGTAGATATTCTTTGTTGTGTTTGAAAGATGGAAATAGGTGAATTTGGCCTACCGACTTAACGACTCCAGAGCACTACCAGCTTGAAGTGAAGTAGCCTAAATAAGAAGATGGAATTACTTTTGATCAAGGTATCAACATGCCGTTACACTTGCCAATAGTACATTTGCTTACCAGCATGCCAGTAAGAGTAAGGTAAGCTTGTTTTAACTAGCCGTTGAAGTATTTAATGCACAATAATGGGAAGAATTGAATGGGATGATATAAATGCTCAACAACCCAACTAAGGACAAGAGAGAACCAATCCTTTACTACAATATTTCAACATTCTCTTTTATTCTTATTGTCTATTATCCTCATTGTTTCTTGTACCCTAATTTACCAATATTTAGAAAGATTTGAAATGTAGTGCTTGTAAGCTATTAGTTGCTAAGTATTAAGAGTTAAAAGTACTATACTAATAATTCTTGAGATTAAGTTTTGTGTTGTGAGTTAAGATTGTAATTGGTGTTAAGAGTTATGAGTGTAAAACTTATGTAATCAAGTTTGTGTTTGTGTAACTCTTGGAGTTTAGATTGAAAAATCAATAAAATGGTATGAAGCCTTTGGTTGGAGGCACTGTATGTCCATGGAGAGTAAGAGGCAGTCTGAACTCCATGTTATATCTAAGCTTGACCTTCTCATCCCTATCTCTTTTAATTTTTATATTCATTACTATATTATCATTATTTTGATCTTACTCATTATTACATTTAGTGCTTAATTTAAAAAAGAATTGCAATTTGTCTTTAAAACTCAATTTACGCCCCCTCTCCCCCTTGAGTTTAACCTAGTATTCTTTAAAGTTGTTCAGAATTTTGGCCTAAAATGCTAAGGAAGGCATATCAAATGCTAGGTAAAGGTCAATACAAAATCTTTTCAATAACCATAAGCTCCATGTTATGATCATTACAAAAACCCAATTGAATAGTGAAGGAGAGAATAGACCTCATGATCGATAAGGGTTTGACAGGGTATTATGTATGGTAGCTATGGGCTTCAATGATAGAATCATGGTTTTCTATAAAGCTGTTGAAGTTATCATTCACGAATACTATGTGTCACATCAACAGATTCTTATGGAAATTAACGTAAATAATCTCCCTCTTTGCTAGTTTTTATCTATAATTTATGCTAACCCTAATTTTAGTTTGAGGAAATTTCTATTGTAAGAACTAAAATAAATGGTTAGTATGATAAGGGAATCTTAGTTGTCGATAGGTGGTTCAATGAGATATTGTATAAACAAGAATAGCTACAAAGAGAGGAACAAATATTTTTCAATCCGGAACAAAAGCATATCAAGATTGTATGAATGAGTATGGGATGGTATATTTAGGCTTTGTATGACCAAAGTATAGCTAGACTATAAGATATAAATCTCTATCAAGCATGGTTGAAACAAGGTTGGATAAGGCTTGAGCAAATTATGAGCAAAGATATATGTTTCTTGATATTAAGATTTTCATTTATCATCTAGTAATCTAATCATTGTCCTATCATTTTGAACACTTAGGGGGGGGGGGGTAAGGGTGGGGGAAAGGGGGTGGCGTTAGGGTTGGTTCCAGAAGTAATAGACCTTTAAGTTCTAACCAATGTGGTTGAAACATCTTAGTTTTAAAAGTTTTATGGAAAACTTTTAGCAATGGCCAGTCGTTAATTTTCCTAAAGATTTTGGAGAATCTTTTAGAAAAGCTAAAAATTTAAAATAAGAAAATTTTAGGCCTGATTCATGTGCAAAAAAGGAAACATTAGGGAGATTGAGGAAATCAGGAAAAGAATTGGAGTAATTCCAAGCCAAGAGATGTTCTTATAAAAAGAGTTGGAAGAAATCTTGAATTGGGAGGAGAAATTATGGGCAACCTAATCTCTACAAATTAGATCATTAAGGATGCAACAAACTTAAGATTTTTTTCATGCTAGCACCATTGCCAAGAGGTGAAAAATGAGGATTTTAGGACTATTTGATAATGTTAGAATGTAAGTTTCTAATCATGAAGATTTGGTAGAAATTATCAATAATTACTTTAAGGAGTTGTTTACTACAAAAAGAGAGTTATGTGTAATCAAGCCCTCTCAATGAGCTATGGGAGTGACTTGGTAAGAGAACTCTCAGTTGAAAGATTACATATGAGGAGATAAGGAAAGCTGTTTGGTGTATTAGGAACCACAAAACTTCCAAGATTGATGGATTTCATGTAAGTTTTTTCAAGGGGTATTGGGGTATATGGGAAAGCTTATATGCAACACATAGGAAAAAATCGTTAAGGAAAAGAAAATTCCAAAGTAGTTAAATTGGACTTTGATTGTGCTAATCCCAAAGTTCGATAAGGTAAATAAGTTGAAGGGTTTTAGATGCATTAGCCTTTACAACATTCTGTATAAGGTGATAAGTAAGGTGTTTGTAAATAGGCTAAGGCCACTCTTGAACAAGCTAATTAGACAAAAACAAAAGAGTTTTATTCTTGGAAGGGCAATGAGAGACAATAGCATTGCTTTTTAGGAGATTTTGCACTCGCTTGTAGAGAAGAAGGGTAGGAAAAAATCGATGCTTGTAAAATTGGACCTAAAGAAAGCCTATGACAAAATGGAATGAAATTTTATAAGACAAAAATTTATGAGCTTTAAGTTCCTAAGAAGGTTAATCGATCTAATTAGATCCTATATGGCTTTTATAAGTTACCGAATGCTATTGAACGGAGAAATGAGCCAAAGTTTCTAGTTAACTAGAGGGTTAAGATAAGGTTGCCCAATGTCTCCTTGTCTCTTTATTTTAGTTACAAAAATATCGAGTAGAGCGATTTATTTATTAATGAAGGAGGGATGTGGAAACCAATGAAGTTTAAAGGCTCGACTGTTTGTTTCTCCCACTTATTTTTTGTGGATGATATTCTACTTATGGGGAAGCTACGGCTGAGAATGCGATGTCCAAAGAGTAATGGAAGTATTTGGAAACAAGTTGAGGAATATAGATAAAAACCTGAAAGAGGAGATTTACAATACCTTTAGAATTAATCTTAGGGTAGATATAAGAAAGCACCTTGGTATTTCTATTGGGGGGAAGGGTAACATTGGATACTTTGACCTCACTTTCATTATTAAAAAGATGAGAAGGAAGTTGGCAACATGGAAATCTAATCCGTTGAGTATGGTAAGAAGAAAAATTGCAATCTCTAATGTATTAGAAAGTATAGGAAATTATTATTCTTAAGCTAATGTCAGCTAAGTTGCTAAAACACATGGAGAAATTTTGTAGAGATTTCATATAAGGGTTTTTAGAGAATGTCATGCCCTGAAAAGATGAAGTCATAACAATCCCGCCGTATGAACTATCCTAAGATAGAAACTATCTTTACAGCTGCTATTTTAGACCTAGTTCATATTAGGTGTACTTAACTCTATCCTTTTGAAGCGTTAAATTCGATACCTATTTGGTATAAACATGTGGAGTAATCATTTGAAATAATTTGTAATAATAAACTTGTACTGTGACCTTATAAAAGAGTAGTAGTAAATCTCACAAGTACTTGTCATTTCATATATAAACCAAAACATTAAAAACTACCAAGCCCTTTGACGAGTCTTGTGTAGCTTTCCTTAAGAGATAAAAAGTTAATACTAAGGGTAATAACTGGTCATTTCTTGTTGTATCTCGCTTCTCGTCCCAATTTACTAGGGTTCCGATATTGGTTAGGCACTTATAAGCCATTTGAAACTTGCAAAACAAACTATAAGAGAATGAGCAACAACTTGCTTAGTAAGTAGGGTGAAGATAGAAGTATGCACTCAGTACATCACAAGTAGGGTTTTCAATCAAGTTGGTTAGATGCAATATATGTATAAGCAAATACCATCGCACAGCGTTATCAAGTCTATCGTGAGATCAGAGAAATTACGTCCACTTTAATCCAGGTTGAGGAGATTGGCACCGCACACTCGCGAATCGAAACCAAACCAAAGCTTGTGTAATGGAGAACACTCTTCTCTCGCAACTACCTTCGAACCACGACCCCCAACCTTGCTGCGACCTCTTCTCTTATCACTTAGTTTGGCTAAAGATAGGGAAATGACCATTTTAACTATCCTCATTGAAGAGAATCCCTATTTAGCCCGAGAATCCTAGTCATTACCCCTGATGGGTTATGATATATATCAAATTAAATGTTAAGTCAAGTTTAAGTTAGTTCATCTTTTTAAAGTGATTAACCAAGCTCAGACAATTCAAACATAATAATAATCATAGAACAACCATATCATGGAGCTTAGCTCCCATCACAACAAATTGAAATCTAACCACAAGCGTTGCATACGCACAAACAACTAATTACAATTACAAGCCAATACATACTAAGGTCCTCATATTCTCTAAAATAATATCCCAAAATGCGGTAAAGTATTAATTCCACTTACCTGTTCAGATGCTCACTATGGAAAACTCATGTTGTCAATGATCTGATCACCAAGGAATCATATATACATAAAACCTAAATTTAGTTTTCGTAATAGTTACGAAAACACTAGGGTTTTTATCTAAAACGGCTATATATATATACATAAAGTATATTATCATTTTCTTTATATAACAATATATAGTTTTATTATATAGATTGAGTTAAGTTATTAATTATTGATAATATATGTAATTTATACTATTACGTATTATATATCGTTTCGATTGTATCGAAATATACTTTTAATCGGTTAAACCATGTTTGAATTATGATAGGGTCATCGTAGTACGTAAATTCGTAATATTATAGAAATATAGGTTATAGCAATTTATTTAATAATATTTAACGTACGCAGTTTTATTACTATTTATATTATATCGTTTCGATTATATTGAAATGTATTTACTATTATTTTTATTACATTTACTATCAAAAAGATCGTCATAGGACAATATTTTTTGCGATATTACGGAAAACATTTATCTTATTACCTAAAGTGATTCAGTTTTGGTAAGATCAATATCGTGGACTTTGTATGAACTTAACTATACACGTTACGTGTTTGGTTTAAAGGATTATCTTTAGAGGGTATTTCTGATTCTAATGTATAGATAAAGCTGTATAGCAACCGATATCATATTGATATTGTATTGTGTAATAAAAAATATACGTTCACACAATTTTGAAATAAAATATAATGAATCATATATATTTAAATTTTATGGAAACAATGATGTTAAATTTATAAGAATATAGAGTTAAATTTTTAATAGTTCTGGTAAATGATTATTACTAGATATCGCTTATTTTACAAGTCGATGTTAGTGATATACAAGTCTTACAAATATTAATATTCTAAGTTTATAATTAAAAAAAGAATAAAATGATATAGATGAAATACTCGATTTAAAAAAATAATGAAATAACGTATATCTATTTTCTATAACTATTTAATATCAGTAAAAAAAAAAAAGAATACTTATAATTATAAAAACAAAATTACCTAAAAGTATTGTGTCATCTTTTTTTTCTTCTTTTTTTCCCTTTTTCCTTCTTCATCTTCTTTTTCTTTTTTTTTTATTATTATATTTTTCGCTCTCTCTTTTTTTTTTTCTCTCCATTTCTCTCTCTCTCTCTCTCTCTTCCCTCTCCTTTCCTCTCTTTCTCTCTCGCCCTATTTCCCCCCCCCCTCTCTCTCTCTCTTCCCTCTCCTTTCCTCTCTTTCTCTCTCGCCCTATTTCCCCCCGATTCAATTATGGCATTTCATTGCCATACATATGGCGGTTGACTAAATTAATTTTTTTTAAGTTATATTATATATTATAGTTTATTTAATATTTATCCTATCTTTTAGATATTTAAAGAATATTCTTTTTCTTTACCGTAAGTAATTCATAGTTGCAATTTCCTTTTTTTTTACATATTGTTATTTTAAGCAAATTTTAACGTAATTATTAATAAAAATATTGGTAACGTATAATATATAGTTAAATTATATTAATTATTTATGACTTATTTATATACATCCAATATGATATTTTGCTCACTAATATTAATTATTAAGATCACATGATTGATTCTAAAAGATTCATTATAAGCTATATTTAAATTTACGAACCTCTATATTATAGCGATTAGATCGGATAAACTTAATATTTCTAAGAAAGTTTCATATAAATAAACTTAAATTAAAATATTAAAGTTATACGATTATTTCATTTAAAGTTTCTCCTAATTATGAGAGTTCAACTTAATTCCACGAATGTTATCTTAAATCATAATTTTTTTTTAGACTATCTTTCAAGCATTAGATTTTTCAATTAATTTATATGATTATATATCTATATCTAAATGAAATTCAAACATTCTCACGCCTATAAATATTTCCAATCAATCTAACGAAGAAGGAATATTCGGCCAATTAGGTTTACAGTAATTTAATTACTTTTACATACTATCTCGTATCATTAGTAATATCATTATACGTATTGTTAAGACCTATATTTCTCTTATTACGAGTAACATTAGTATAAACTATTTTTCATCTATTGACCTAACTTATAAACATATTTTTTTTCTATAAAATATATAAATTACTCGAAAATTAACAAATTGGAGTAATGTGGCATTACGTATTATATATTTTTAGACTTTATAGTTAATTTATGGGTATCATTATTAGTTATTCCAAAAATACTTATGTATACTCACATGGTAAATTACGCTATATTATCTCATTTTATGGCTTAATTAACTTATCTTTAAGTTTTCATCATATTCCGAGTTCAATTTTAGGGGTTTCGAGTAATTTTGGACCATATTGAGTAATGATGCTTCTAAGGGCAAAACTGGAATTGTAAGTAATTATTTTCAAAATCTAACTTCAACAAGTCATTTTAATTAACTTTTTTTATCTTCGTTGTAAAATTTGGGCTCAATCGGATAACTTTTCCCGATTCCCAAAAACACTAAATTTAGATACGGTTGTCTTAAATTCAACATTAAGATCTCATATAAAGTAAATTCTCACTATTTGTATTGTATTTTTTATTCTATTCTTATTATATTATAGACTTCTAAATGTATGAGAGTTCTTCAATTATGGTTATTAAGTTTTTCGTAAGTTTTTAGCTTAATTGATTTACTTTCCCTAAATGCCCTAGATCAACTATTGACCCTAATCGTACAAGGACGGGGCTTTGTCTTAATATTCAAATGTTCATGTCTTGGTTGTTGATTTATGGAACATTACAGAGAATAAGAAGAAGAATACACTGAATCTCTTGGAAGAAGGTTGAGGAACTTAAGGAAGATTGTGATTTCCACTTCCTCGATTTAAAGGAGAGAAATGATGTGAATTTCATTAAATTGGCTTGGAATGTAATAAAGAAAGATCTCTTATGTACTAAGTTGGATAAATAGAAACATAAATTCAAGGAGGAGGATTTAAGGTTAAGGCAAGTTTAGTGTTCTTCAAAAAAACTTAAAAGATGTTTGTACGGCTCACAATGAGCTAATCATAAGAATCAAAGATGGCACAAGTCTAAGTTTCTAGTTTGATTGATGGTCTATGATTTGGACGATGTGTGACTAGCTGATAGAGCCTCTATAAAGGTGTGCTGAACAACAATTTTTTGCTAATGTCTAAAATGGAGTGGTTATAGAAAAAAGAGATGCTAGGCTATTGTAGCTTAGTTGGGAAAAATTAAGTTGGGATATTTCGAGGTTAGAAGAGGTGAGAAGATTTGGCCACATGAATCAAATGGGGAGGCAACCAACAAATTTGCTTATAGGTTGTTGCACAAAGATGTGCAAGGGGAGAATAATCAAGGTGGTTAGGAGTGGATGTAGGAAATCCCAACCATTTATAGGGTTAAATATCTTATTTGGAGAATCTTACATAATGGTATCTGAATGGAAATAACTTGAAGAAGTGAAGGTTGGATGTATATATGAGATATGTGTTTTGTATGAGGAAGGAATCAATAGCAGAATATATATATATATATATATATATATATTTAGGTTATGAGTATTTAAGATCTTTAAGGGATAAGTAATCTATCAAGAGAACTAATGAAAGAATCCATTATAAGTTAGATCAAGGAAAATGAGGGTAATTTATAGAGATAAAGAGTGGCTAGTCTTGTATGGTTTTAGTACAAAAATTGCAAGGCAATAATTCTTAAAATGGAATTGCAGGCAATTGTTCATAACTTAAAACTTACATAAGATTGAATGCTAGATAAAATCATAATTAAGTTTGATTCCATTTTTTTGCAATTGATTGGATTCTTAAGGATTTAGTGAATACTGATTATTGTTTTCATATGATAAATATTTGTAGGGATCTTGTTAAATATTTTAATAATACTGTCTTTCGTAGGGCATGTCATGAAGAAAGTGAAGTGTTAGATAAACTTGCGAAAGAGAGCCTTTCAATAACAAAAGATTTGTTTTTTGAAAAAGAGTCTCCTCCTTTTATTTTTGTGTAATTACACAAGGATAGTTTGTTTATAGATGATTTTTATTTGAATGTGTATAGAGAATTGTTAACTCGAGATGTTTTTGAGACTTCTAGGTGACAGCCTTGATTTCGGTTGTTTTGTTGGACTAGTTGATTTGTTTAAATGAATATTTGTTCTATTTTTTTTTTTTAAATCGAAAACCTCTCTCATCCACGATAAGAATAGCGATGAAATTTTTTATAGTCTAGAATTTAGTTAAAGTATTGTTTAAATAAATATTTATTTAAATTGTTATATTTTCATAAATCATCCATCATTACATATTATAATTACATTTTATCTTTTTATAATATTTGAAAATGTATATATATATAAATATATATATTCGATACCATTACTAAATTTAAAAAAATGCGCTATTTGGGGGCTTTTTTATAATTATTTCAGGTTGTAGCTACATTTGGGATTGTTTACATAGTTTAGATGTGAGAGAAGGTAAGAGACATGACTAATAATTTAAAAGCAATATTCTAATTATTTATTTTATTTATCCATTTTCTTAATACTTTATATTCTTAAATTGTCCTTTTGCTTAATAAACCAAAACTCGTCCTCTCCACTCTGCCTCTTGTTACAAATCTCTCTCTGTCTCTCTCTGTCCGTCCTCCACCCTCATTGTCACCATCATCAACTTCCTAAAACCTGAAATTTCTTTCACACCAAACGCCGATTCACTCTCTTTTTCCAAACATGAACACATCACAGTACATGGACAAACAGATAATGGATCTTGCCTCCCAAGGTTCCACCCCCACAACCACTACACAGACCAAGGACTTCATCGATCTCATTAACCACCACCATCCAGAAGAAGAAGAAAAGGATGATCGTCACAGTCATCATGACGATGAAGATGGAAATAAGAGGGAAGAGATCGTCCCAAGCTATGATTTTAAACCTCTTCGGCCGATTACGGCTCCCGCCGTGTCGAATTCGGTTTCGGTCTTGAGTTTCGATGGTGGTTCCAATAGGGCTTGGATGTCTGGGTCGTTAGACTCTAAATTAAATGCGAATAGTGGTCCAATAAGGGTAAAGTTTTGATCTTTATGCATAATTCTGGTGATTTGGTTGTTTCTGTGTTGAAATCGCGTGCGAATCATAATCTTATTGAGTGAATAGAATTAGAGTTAAATTATGATTACCTTAAACCACGGTATTAAATATATAGCTCTAGGTGACGGTTTAAGGTTCTAATGCGGGTTGCGGTGGAAAATTCACTTTCTAGGCAGTTTGGGGTGAAATCGATCCTTTGGAGATTTCGGGTAATCTCAGAAATGAAATATCCATGTTGCAATTAACTCCCGAATTACTTAATGGCTATGTTCTTGTTGCAATTTTGAATGCTTTATTAGGTTGAAGATTTGACCTTTTCGTGCATCTTTGTTGATGGAAATTGTATGCGAGCTGAAGTGAGTGTGAAGCATTGTTTTGTTGTTTGAAATTGATTAGGTTTTAATATCTGGGCAATAGAATTAGTTGATAAGTATATTCCATGGCGTATTCCTATTGAATACTTGGATTGCAACATGACCATAATTATAGCTTGTAGTGATGGTTTGAGGAGTTTTTATGGCCATTTTGGGGAAACATACGGCAAAATCTCTCTTTTGGAGTCATTGCATGATGGCATAGACTAAACATGTATGTTGTGATTGTTTCTTGATTCAGTTGATGAATATTCTCTATAATGCAGTTTACTTTAATAGTGTAGAAGATTTGATTTTTTGTGCAGTTTGTTGATATGCTTATCTGTGCTGAGGCAGTGTGAATTATTCTTTTGTTGTTTTATTTTGATGAATTGACAGTAATTGGGTAACTTGTAAAAGGAAAAAAAAAATTTAGTAATTGGGTAACTGGATAACTGAAGATGCTTCATAATATGTTCTGATCTAAATAGCTTATTTAGGTTAAAGATTTGATCTTTTGTGAATTTTTGGTTGTTATGGCCCTATATGTGTTGACGTGGAGATGAATTTTTGTTTCGTAGTGGTTAGTTGATGAGAGCTTGGTTTTCGTTGTTGTATGATTGAATCAATTGATGCTATCTATACTCGAGAAATGTGGGTTATTTAATTCATCCTATTCTGGTAGTCTATCATGGATTTAACTCTAATGAGATGCTGAATTTGACTTAGGACATGATATTACAAACTTTTTTGGGATAATGTCAAAATTACTACCTGAAAATTTAGGTGCCTTCTCAATTTCTCACCTAATTGATTTTTTGCTTGTCAAACTTACCACCTTATCTCTTTTTATTTACACTTTTGTCCAACAAATATTTGCCACATCATCCATGATGCCATGATGATGGAGGTAATACATTTGACTAGTAGATTGGGTATGATATTTAGCAATTTCAAGCTTTTGATGTAAAATTTGATAAGTAAAAGTTTAATTAGATGACACTTAGCAATTTCAAACTTTAGGTGTAAAATTAGAAGAACACCCAAAGCTTAGGTAGTGTTTACATATCACTCAAATATGTATGTATGTATGTGTGTATGTATTTTTGGTTAAGGGAATATTGTCTCTGTTGGTATGCCTAGATGTCTATAGAGGAAGCATTGGTGAATTTACATGTGAAATATTGGATACATTATTGTAATGAGTCTCTTTTCCTTTAGCTGGAAATTTTTATCTAAGGCGGTGCATAGAGTCTCTGTAAGAGTAAAATGTCTTTTTGTGCTCTTGTGAAACCAGTGTTTCAAATACTTTAGCATGGGAGAAGAATTGAGAATAAGGTGCTATTTGATTACATGGAATTGGATGACTCTCACGTTATATGTTGACTGGATAATCTGGGAACCAGAATTGCAAACTTCAGACTATGAGAGTAAAAGACAGTAATCATGATGAATTATTTAAGGCAGAGTTACTATCAAAAACTTTAAAATATATGAAAGATTGTCAAGTAATATTGAACCATGCCATCACCTTATCAAGGATCATTTGAAGGCATGTTCTAATGTCATCCAATATCATTGTTCCTTTTGTGATATTTGTTAGTGGATTTGCGTACAATATTAACATTAGCTGTTCAAGCTGATAAGAAATTTCCTTCTTGCATGAACCATGATTGTCCATGTATCTGAACTGCACCATCCCTGAATGTTCAGAAAATTACAGAACTCTATGTTGTGACTCCTTATGTTATCTAATGTTGATAGTTTACTTTTTTTCTTCTCCCTGATATAGAGCTACAGTTCTTTGGACACACTTGAACCTACAAAGGTTGTGATGGAGAAGGATCGACATGCAAATGATACATCTATGGTATCTGAGATTGATCGAACAATGAAGAAGCATGTGGATAGTGTGCTGCATGCATTGGAAGGTGTGAGTGCTCGGCTTACCCAGCTGGAGTGCAGAACTCGCAACCTTGAGAATTCAGTTGATGACTTAAAGGTGACAGTGGGGAATAACCATGGTAGCAATGATGGAAAGATGAGGCAGTTAGAGAACATTCTTAGAGAGGTGATTCTTTCTTTTTACCTTTTGTCCCCTCATATTGTCAGAAGTATTGAAGTAGGCATATGTAGAAGCACTTTGGTGTAGAACTTGCACCCAGAAACAATTGACATCTTCTCTCACTCAGTGGAATTTAATGTTTCTCTTTGTTATCTTGACCTATCCCACCATCTACACAATGTGCATGTGTCTTTTTGGCTAGACAACTGATGCATTTGTTCTTTGTTCCCCCATTCACCGTTTTCTGCAATGGATCCTAATACCACGCATATCTTACTATCAATTTTCCTGTAGACTGACCCAAAATCACTTGAAGCCTGTTTGTTCCACAGGTCTTATTTCTTGAAAAGTCGTTTCTTTTAAAATAAGTAATTGTTCTAGTAATTATCCGAGAGGAGTGGCGTGACGAATCCCAGTGTGACACCTGCTATTGGAATTAGAAGATGTAGAATATAGTAATTTGATAAAGTGATTCTCCTCTTGCAAATCTTGCGAGTTGCTTCTTGCAGTCTTAATTAATAATCTTAGAATATCAACCCCCAAAGGGTGCCTAGTAGTTAAGGCTTAACACAATTCATGACAATTTGCATGAGGTGATATGAACTAGAGTTTGAGATTGAGATCTGTTCAATTACTTGAGCATTTAGGGTTCCAAAAGTGAAGCTAAACACCACAGCTAGTACTTCACTCTAGCCACAAGTCTAGAGCACTTCCACTTCAGCCACTCTCAGATTTCACTTGTATTTCCCGCTGTTACTTCTCAATTGACTAACTAACTTCTTTCCCCTACAGCTCAACCTATTTATATTGAATAGCTTATACAATTACTATATTATCCTTGCAATGCCACATCAGATGCCTAACTATTACGCTATACTGTATACACTATACTACACTACATATTGCGTAACCCTTATGCCTTTAGTTGCTTCCTTTTATACACATGCAGCAATGGTCGATTGATTTTGAGAATTGTATCATGAGATCTTGGGTTTAAATCTCACTATGAATACTTCCTAAGGTCTTGTAGGACAATTCATATGCCTGAAGGTAGCCAGTTACATTACAGTATTATCTCTCTGTCATCAAACCAGGAAAAAAAAAAAAAATTCTTAGAGTGTGATTTTTTTATGATTTTGATTCCTGAGGGTGAACATCTTTAAGTTAATTTTATTTGACTTGATTAGTAGAGGTACGACTAATGCTTTTCCTAATTACCATGAGAAGAGAATAATTAGGTATCCTTGGAATGTGGCCTTCCTTTTTTAGCAGAAGAGCAAACTGACTATTGAACACATGCTTAAGCTTCAATGATCAAATATCTGTTGACCTATGAAACTGATATAAATTTGTTCCTTGTGACATAAAACAAAATGTGTTACTTCTGTGTAAGTCTATCAGATCCTCCTCTTGGAAGGATTAGGTTCTCAAAGAACAGTCAGTTTACCTAGAAACACATGTTATTAGTGTCAAAGGTTTTCATCATTTTATTCTGAAATTTTTATTTTTGTTTTCGAAATAACACTCTTGTACAATTAGGAGTTGAATAGCATTTGTAACTTAACCTTTTTTGTTGCCCTGAGTACAGTTGCAAGTGGAGGTCCTGATTTTAGAGTAATTAAACATGATATTTATCCATCTTATGTCAATCCTATATTTTACTTGAAAACCATAAAATTCTTTATCTGCTTAAAGTTATTTGATTCAGCAATGAGGACTTTCCTTTTCTTCTTCTTATCTTCCTCATTCTATAAATGTGGTGATGACACTACGTATTGTTGTCAGTATGCGATATAAGTTGACTAATGTTGAAGTATTTATGGGTTAGGTTGTGTTCTTGTGCCATTTATGTGGAACTTCTAAGTGATGAATTTGTCTGAAAAAACCTTTTTAAGTCATTCTGACTGACAGACCAGCATGTACCAGCAGCGGGGTGCTCAAAGTATTCGCTAGAAATTCTGAGCATATCTATTAGCAGACATTTTAAATGGAAGTGAGTATTATATCATGGCGAGCTTATCTTAGTAAGTAATATTGTCTTATTGGTTTTGCTTTTTAACTATTTACAGGTTCAAACGGGTGTACAAGTTTTAAAAGATAAGCAAGAATTTATGGAAGGTCAATTGCAGCTAGCAAAGCTGCATATTTCCAAGACAGATCAGCGCCAGGAATCCCAAAGCGCCCCAGCTGTGGATCCTGTCCAGCAGCCTGCATCTGCTCCTCAGCAGACTCTTCAGCAGCCACCTCCTCCTCCCGGTACTTATCAACCACCACAACCTACAATGCCTATTCCAAATGCTCTTCCGCCTTCCCAACAAAATCTACCTCCTCCAGTTCCAATTCCAAACCAATTCCCTCAAACGCAGATTCCTCCTGTTCCCCCACAGGAACCTTATTATTCACCACCAGCTCAAGCCCAGGAAACTTCGAGTCAGCAATATCAGCTACCTTCCACCCAGCAGTCGCATCACCCTCCTGCTGCACCTCCTCATCAGCAATATCCACCAGCTCCTCAACCACATTATTCTCAACCAACCCATCCACCACAACAACGGCCAAGTACTCCACCAGTAACTCCTCAAATCCAGCCTCCTATGGGGCACCATCCAGAAGAGACATCTTATGTTCCACCGCAGACATACCCACTAAACCTTCATTTGCCAACTTCTCAACCCCCTGCTGGCCCCCCTCCATCCCAACAGTTGTATGGGCCGCCTACTCAAATGTATGAGCCTTCACTGAGCAGACCTAGTTCAGGGTTTTCTGCTGGATATGGCCATCCATCTGGGCCTGGTGACTCGTATCCTTACAGCGGGCCACCACTACAATATGGCAGCAGCTCCCCAAGAAAGTCGCAACAACATTCTCAGAGTGGTGGTAGTGGATATCCGCAGCTTCCCACAGCTCGTGTACTCCCTCAAGCTCTACCTACTGCATCCTCATTAAGCAGCGGGTCAAGTTCAGCGGGGAGTGGAAATAGGGTTCCCGTAGATGATGTGGTTGACAAAGTAACAAGCATGGGATTCCCTAGAGATCAAGTGAGAGCGACTGTTCGGCGGTTGACAGAGAATGGTCAGTCAGTTGATTTGAACATAGTTCTAGACAAGCTAATGAATGACTCAGATGTCCAGCCTCCTAGAGGTTGGTTCGTTTGATGATGAGCCATTCCTTGCTAATATATACATTGATGGATCCCAATTTCGTGAGTCAAATTTCACTGGAAGAACCCATCTTCTGAGGGGGGGTTGAATGTTACATGCTTTGCATGTTTGTTTAATCCTCTTCATCTCTTTGAATTTCACACAACAGTAATGACAGTTATTTTGAGATGATACTCTTTTTCTGTTTAGGTGTGGCTTTCATCTACCCCTATTATATTTGTGCATACTTTGAATAAATGAAGTATTATATTCTCTCCTCGCCTTCTCCCCATTTTGCAAATATTAGTGAGAAATGAAGGTGGCTTGTATGGGCCTTTGGTTGGTTTGCTATTTGCATGGATATATATTTTGTAGGGTGTGTCATCCTATTTTCCTTGGAAGGGATTTGTTAAGGAATGGTTTAAGAATACCTGCTCGGCGTTTCATACGCGTGCATACACCCACACATTTATTTATTGATGAAATGGTGGATTTATGATCATATTATTTGGCCACAATTTTCCAAATAGAATAATGAATTGGAAAATATGTTATTTTATTTCATGTCTCATGAATTATATAATTTACGAGGTATGGCGGCGAACAAAACCCAATCGTTCATGTTAATTGGGCTAGGGGGCGTTAGACGTTTTATACCTTGTCATCGGATGCCTCGATGGTACTCATGTTGGAGCGGAGGAATTTAGCAGACGGGATGCCGGATGTCTAATATAAGATCAGATGTATTCTCCCAAAATAATGTTGACATGTTGCAAAACAAGATATGATATGTCCATTAAAAAAATGGAAAAAGAAGAATTGAAAATAAAATGTCATGGGAAAGAAAACATTTTGGGCAATGTTTTGGTGGGAAACGAATTCTGTGAGTCACTCTGCATATAGTTGAAATAATGGATTTAAAATTTGAAATGTTCGTGAAAAAATCGCAGTTCCTTAATGATAATGATGATTTAGGTCGTCCGGGTTCAATTTGTTCACTCATATTACGTAGGCCAACATGGTCATAGGCCAAGAGGCCCCCAATCTTTTGTTATACAAGAAAAAAGTATCCATGTGACATGGATCTGCTGCAAGTTAGGGCCCAAAAATCTATTAGGTACATTTTATTTCAAAAATTACTTCTTATACACCTTCATTGGTAAATTAATTGGTTAGGAGCGAAGTGCATAATTTGTCGAGTGAAATATATTTAGCATAGTGGTAGGGGTTGGTCTTACCAAATGAGGGCATACTCATGTATGAGTCTCAGGCTCGATTCTTCAAAAAGTTTTTCACTTAGCGTATGCATTTCCTTCTCTACGGTGCATGCAAATCATGTGTCTGTCTTCTTCGCTTGCAGCTTTGAGTAAAATAGAAAAGCAATGGTGAGAATTCCATCTGCCCTATCTAAACCCCATTTCACATGAATTTTTTAAATCCAAAGGCATAAACAGGGCAATTAGATCATACAGAATGAGACTACAGATTTACTTGAATCAAAATCAAATAAAAATCATATAAAATTGGGAATTAAATCTGAACAAAGTCAAGCTTAAACGAAAAATAAAAAATGTGCTTTTTCTTGCACATTGGGTTTTCCTAGATTGAATAAGATTTTAAATCTATCAATAGGATTTGCCCTAACATCAATTAACATAAGAAACTAAAATGAAATTATCCCAAATACTGAAGCTTTCACACTCCACATAAAATCAGATACATAGTTTATCTCTCCAAGAATTGTTGGCTTTTCGACCAAAATTGATTGAATCCGATCCCCGTAATAAAATCCCCATGGCCTAAAGTCCAAAAGCCCTCAAGCAATTTCATGAAAATACATCAAAACCAAGTCTAATTTGGCTTTTTTTTTTTTCCCCCCTCTTTTGAGGTATTCAAAGCTCTCCTTGCTGCCACCACCTTAGCTATCAATTTCTACTAGAGTTTATAAAATGGTACTTACTTAATCCTTACTTGGGTTTTGCCAATAAGGAGCTCAAGAAATTAAGAGAAATTACAAGCCCTTTCCAGGAGAATGAGGAGGGGTAAAAGGGAAGATAGGCTAGATGGAGGAAGATACTAGGAGATAAGTTTGACTTATTTGTTTACAATTGTCTAATACATAGGAGAATTATTTATTTATTTAACCTCATAACAAATTGAGTAGGGTTTTTTAAGTAAACTCATTCAATAAAATTTTACTTTGATTTACCATATGTCCCTATTGTCCTCCTTCTTTGACCTTATAAAAAAGATAAGGCTTTGAGTGCTAGGTAGTTAAGGAGCAATAAATGATAAAGTTTCAAATAGACAAGAAGACTCACGCATTGCTTAAGCATTAACTCCTTCGCATGTTGTCACACAAACAGTCAAAATCATATACACTAATGTTGCTCGTGCAATAGAAAGCAAAAACAAGTCTCATAAGTGTTACATAAGCACTTTACATGAGCATTGCTTAAGTTCTTCTATAACCAAGAGCATTACTTAAGTATATAAATCAGCAATGCTCAAGTGCTTTGATGGGAAATGAGAGTTGATTACCCGCTCTTGAGCTTATGGATTGGTTACTTATCTATTAAGCTCTCCAACAAAAGCTCACAAAGGACGAGGCTAAGCTTCTTCATTAAGCGGACCTGATTGGGTGCTTAAGCCCTAACTAACTCTATGTTATCTTTTGGGTGGAGGAAGTTAAGTTGCATTTCAACTTAACCTAATATTAGGATGGTTACATACCGACCTCTCTTAAAGAAGCTCAAGAGCAAGCAGACAACTCAACTGACCTCTAACATCCTTTTATGTCCATTCACTAGTTTGTTGACCTGCTTTATGCTCCAACCCTCAACCTACACCCATTCAGAAGATGATCTCTTGTTTCAGTCTTAACTAATAGGGGATTGACATGTGTACCTCTCTTTTTTCTGACATCGTACTGACTTAGCAGACTTCCACAATGCATATCCCTTATCCATTTCTCCATAATGCCTATGTGTTTTATGTACATGTTATCCACACATACATACACACGCGTACACATACGTGCGCACGCGCGTGCACACACGCGCATACACACATACACGCATGCACACACACACATGCACGTACGTATACGCATACACACGTACACACACACACACACACACACATATCCCATTTGAATTGAGCCTCATCATTAATTAATGAATATCACACTTATCTTCTTCATTCAATTTCTCTTGAGTATTAGCTTGTGACTTAGCTAATTTCAAGTCAAGTTGTACTCTTATCTAGTTCCTTAAGTGAGAACTAGTATCGAGTAACCTCTTCAACTCATATCAACTATGTTAGTGAGTCCACGTATGGCTTTTGATACATTACATCCAATGTTAGTGTGCAAGTCAGTTTGAACTTTAATTATCAATTAATTTTCTATCCATCTTGAGGGATAAGACTCATCCCAGTATGATTGCTGGCTATTGTGTATTTATATAAGTTGCTACATCATGCTATTTAAACTATAGAAACCTTATTTTTGCTATTTATTTAGTTTATGATAGTTTAGGTCAAAGACTTGAAAAATGAGAAACAAGAAAAGAAAAAAAATAAAATAAAATATTTGAAAAAAGAAACAAAAAATAAAAAATAATGGGATAAAACACATTTTTTCATGAGAAACATAATTTTGTTGGTGGGAAATGGATTTTGTGAGTCATAGTGAATATAGTTGAAATGGATTTAGAATGCTCATAAAAAATTATAGTCTTTTATTGATAATTTAGCTTACCTGGTTTTAATTTGTCCACTCATACGAGTAGAAAATAATTTTATTTAGGTAATGTAAGTCCCAAGTAATATTTTAATAGGTCCCCATTTTTTTATTGTACAAGAAAAAAGTTTTCATGTGAAATAGATCTACCATAGATTAAGGCCTAAGAATCCATTAAGTAGATTTCATTTAAAAAAATACTTCTTACATATGTTTACTACAAAAACTGATAGACCAATTGTTAGGCAAGTGCTTTGGAAATAAGTGCTTTTGGATGTGTTTTGCCTTTTTCCTCATAAAAAATTTTTGCTACACTTTGTTTCATTTGAAATAGAAGTAGAGTGCACGATATGTCGAGTGAAAAATAGTCCATATAGTGGTAGGGCTTGGTTTTACTAATGAGAGGCCATGTTCAAGCCTTGTTGAGACATTGCACTAAGAGCTGGTAAGGGTGAACGTATTGAGATAGGTCTAAGCTTGCAGAAAGTAATGAGAATAGCGTGAAAACGAGAAAAGTAAAACATTAATCTCACGAACAGCTCTAAGGATATGATGCATTAGGGAACTTAAGGATATGATGCACTAGGGAACTTCCGATGACTAATAGCACAACTCAATATAACGCAAGAGATGGTCCGGTAAAGATACTTGTCATCTAACCTTACTTAAGAGTTAAGATAAAAGTGAGGCATACAAGCTAACAAGAGCAATATTCACATAAAGGAGTAGAGTATATTCAATATTTTGAGTTATGATGATCTTTACAACTGCATGTATAGTGGGTATTTATATTCGAAAAACTAAGGCAACTTATTTAAAATGGAAAAAACTAAAAGGATAATATCTAAAAGAAGTAATGTATAAAGAATAATAAATGGTATAAATGAAAATTCAAGTAAATCAATGATTAGTGTAATAAAATCCTTTTACGTAGGTTTTGAAGACATGGCAATAGATTACTAGAGATGCTTCTAATAGACACAGAAAAATGGTATGGTTAGGATGGAGGTATTGAGCAAACTTAGGTTCGTCTAAGAAGAATTGGTTGTAGATGTGCGTTGGAGCTCTTAGCTTCTCGACACCAGTGTTGCCAGAAACGAGGTTGGCTAGGTCATAGATGAGTAAGCGTTCAAGGGGTTAAGTTGTCAATAGAGCATACGACTAGTCAACACTTAACTATTAAGAGATGTGTACTTATTCCAGCTTGGTATAAGGAGTTAGTTGGCGGTGAGCATCAGTTTAGCCTCGATAGGAGTTGATTGGAGCAGGAAAATTCGTTAGGTTAGTGCCTCGAAGGTCTTGAGCTTGGGTTAAGGGTCTAGTAGTTTAATTCCAATCACTTGTACTTAACGATTCAAACTTTTTTTTTTTTTTCGCTTGGTGTGTGCATTCCCCTCCCTATGGTGTGTGCAAGTCATAAGCTATCTTCTTCCCTTACTTCTTGCAACTTTGAGAAAAATAGAAAAGTAAAGGTGAAAGTTTTACTTACCTTATTTGAATCTCATTTCATACACTTTTTTTAAATCCTAATGTATAAACAATGCAATTAAATCATATAGAAGTCAATTATAGGTTGTGCACTTTATTGAATGGAGTAAAGAGAGACTGTAATAGACGTTCTTAGGGAATGGAATAGAGTTGTAATACATGGTGAATGCTTATTATATTATTTAGTTGGTTGTAATCAAATTAACATTACATTGTTCACTTGAAAGAATATATAGAATAATAAAGTTTGAATAGCAATCAAAAAGACCAAAATATCCATGGATGATCATTTTCTTCCTCTTGTTGATGGTTTTACAAGTTCAATCCAAGATAGGCTCCAACATTTGATGTTTTCACTTGTTTTAACTAGATTTTGTTCTTAATATAATGTAATTAGCAATAATAATCAGTTAAACCTAAGAATTTTCATTAAAAACAATTATATCAAGGATTGATGCAGATTGAGAAAAATTGGTAAATTTCAAGCTTGGGTTCATCTTCATCTATGGCCATCCTAAACTCTTTCCTCTAATTCATAGCCAATGCTAAAAATAGAACTATCTACTAATTTTCAAAAACAACAAGAATCAATGGTAGCAACCTTTGCTAAGAAGCTTATCCTTGACCCAAATGCTAGTGACACGAAGCTGAGTAGGAGATTGAAGTGGTGAACAAAGGCTATTAGCTAAAAATTCTTACCAAGAAAAAAAAAACAATAAGGATCATAATCCAAAATACTCAAAATCATTAAACAATTCAACTTCTCTCTTCAGGAATAATTGACCTATCTAAAAAATTCTTTGTATTTGTTATTCTATAAAGAAAATTGAAGCATGAAATTGGTTTTGATGGATTCTAAGACTTAAGATCATGCAAAAAAAAAAAAAAAAATCTCAATTTGATTAAGAGCACCATGTTTCTAATTTCTCTCTAGACTGTACTATAGATTCCCTCCACTCTCTCTTTAGAATTGCTTTGATTTTACATGGAATTGAAGAAAGCTTTAGATTGCAATAGAGAAGAAGATGAGAAAGAAGTATGAAGGAAGATACGGATGAAAAAAATGAAACTAAGGTTTCATTAATAGAGAAGAAGACACTATTTTGTGTTTATTAGAGTCATCTACAAGTAAATTTTTTCATTTTGAATATTTGATAAGGTCAGTTTTGGGATGAAAAGGGAACCTAATCAAAAGTGCAATTTATAGGTATGAGTGGCACATTGCAATTCCATATTTTCAAGCAATAGCAATTCTTACCGAATTACAATTGCAATTGCAAGCCGAAAACTAAAGTGAACACTATAATAGCCATTCCACAAGGAATAAGGGGGGAATGGAGTGGCTATTATGGTGAAACAAATGAGTAATAAAAGTATTTAATAAAACCAACATTAAGGTTTTCTAGGTTAAATCTAATGCTAAACCTATATATGGGAATAATCAAAGCTTTCTCATAGCATACCCTTAAAACTGAATATTAGTTTTATTCTCTAAGAATTGTGTCTTTTTGGAAAAAATTAGTCAAATTTGATCCCAATAATCAAATCCTTATCACCTAACTCCAAAAGCCTTTATACAATTTTTATGAAAGAATGTCAAAATCAAGTCCAATTTAAGTTGAATTTTTTGTATTACCACTAGGACGAGCATGACCTTAAGAGTCGATTCAGTACACTTAGGACCATCGACAAGCCCTAAAAGCTATCTGATCAAGCACCTCTATTTCCATGCACCTAAGGTTTGTTCTTTCCTAATTTATTGTTTAATTAGTAATTGTTAATTAAAATAAAATTAATAAATTCTAGAAAAGCCAACAAAAAATTAATTAGTTTTTTTAGTTCTTGTCCTTATTCTAATATTGTATGTTTCTATGTTTTCCTTAATTAAAAAGCCAAAAAAAGAATTTAGATACGTCCTAAATTTAAGTTTTTTTTTTTAAGAATTAATTTTAATTTTTCTTTTTTAAGAATTAGTTTTAAGATTAGTCTTAAATTTGTGTTTTTTTCCTTTGAATTGTTTCTAAAGAATGTTTAGGATAGAGTAGTTTTAGAAGCAAATTTAGGCTAGGTTTTTTATTTTAATAAAGAACAAAAGTCAGTAAAATTAGGTTCCTTTATTCATGAATCTTAAATCTTAAAATTGGTTTTCTTGGGGTTTTTAGATATGTTAGGTTTGAGATTAGGGTTTTGAATGATAAGTAGAGTTATCTATGTTTTCTTTTTTTTTTTTAGTCTCTTAATCTACTTAGGATTTTCAGGATAAGTGAATTTTGAGAATTTTTTTTAATAAAAAAGGAAATTTTGGTTTCTTAACACTTAATGAAATTTGAATCATTTAATTAGTAGTTGATTAAGATTTCCTTAGGACTCTTAGCTTTCATCTTTAGATTATGAATAAAGGGTTAGAGATTTTGAAAAATATGGAGTTTTTTCTTTCTTAATAAAAATAAATTTCTAATGAAAGAAAAAGAATAAAAAAGAACCTAAATACTTATAAAAAAATTAAAACTTAAAAAGAGAATCACTACTTAAAAAAGCTTTTGAAAGGTGAGCTACGACGTCCTAATCATTATAATAGGTATGTAGGCATCCAAATATGGAACAAGCTCAGTAAAAACAATGAAAACTCTTTTTCTTTATAATCTTCTTTTGTAATTATAAAATTTTCCATTTTTTTATTTTCTTTTCCCATAAAGAATTAATTTCTTAATTAGGTTGTTTAATTTTTCTTAGGAAAATAAATAATTCCTTAATTAGAAAATTTTACTTGGTAGCCTTTTTGGCTTGAAATTCCAACTACCTCGAATCTTGATTTTTTATTTTGAGTTGTGAATCAACTAAAATTAATCCTCCAATTTTGTTTACTAACAATTCTAAAAGCATTTCTCAAATTTTTTTTAAAAGAGTATTTTTCTTAATTTTTACTGAGTAATTTTGTTATATGGTTTTAGCCTAATATAAATTAAAATTACTGAAAAAAAGAGAAACTTTTGGGATGATTCAATGGAGCTATGTTTAATGTAAGTTAACAAATTTATGTTGTTTCTCATGTGCTTAATGAATCATATGTTGTGTCCATTGACAATAATGGGAGTTCGAAGGAGCATATCGATCAGTTGCATTGTATGATTGATGTTTTGAGAGAGGAAAGGTTGAATGCTAATGTGAAAAATGGTTTGTTTTCTATGGAAAAGGTTATATTTTGAGTTATGATGTTAGCGTGAAAGGAATTGAGGTTAATGAGAAGAGGGTAAGGCAATTAGAGTATGGACAATACCTAAGAGCATTTTTTATTTTAGTATATTAGTTGCATTGCTTTTTAATATTTAAAGTCTTTACTGAGCTTAGATAAGGAGATTCACAAGATCATGCCTTCAATGTGGTTAAGGGAAAAATATATTTTACACTTTTATTAGTTTTTCCTAATTTCATTAAAACTTTTGAGATTGGTTGTGATGTATTTATGCATGAAAAATATCTTATAATAGCTAATATATGACAAGAAGCTCTATTCATTGATAAAAGCTTTTGGAGACTTTAAAGTATTACTTATGGCTAAAAGGCTTCATAATTTGTATAAATCCCTAGTTGAGAAAATAAGGTAAGTTAACCATTAACCTACCAATAGGTGGAGTTCAATAAGACCTTTTTGTATGTCATCCAATACGAGCAAGGTAAGGAAAACTTAATGATGATGCACTATCCCAAATATAAGCTCTTATTTCTATTATTAGTACAATAAAAAGTTGAAACGTTTAATGTTTTGAATATATAATGACTTATATATCAATGATTATCATTTTTCAATCGTATGTAAGCCATGTGAGAGATTGTAGTAAATAATTTTATTGGCATTATGGATTCTTGTTTACAAAAGAGAAGTTCTACATGCCTAGTTGTTCTTCAAGAGAGTTGATTATGTGTGATCTCATCGGGATGGTTTGGGTCATTTTGGTGTAAAAAAGACTTTATTTGTACCATCTAGACATTTTTGTTAGCACATATGAGGAGAGAGTAGGGAGGAATTATAATCTTTGCATTACATATATAAAGGCCAAATCTAAAATTTTACTCATAGATTATGTGTGATATCCTACGAATTAGCAATCAAGACATGAACATCTGAGTATTAAGATAAAACCATGTTTTTGTACAATTAGGGTTAATAGTTGATCTAGACCATTTAAGAAAGTAAATTGAGTAAGCTAGAAACTTACGAGAAATATGATAATCTTAATCAAGGAATTTTCGTATGCTTGGAAATAAAAAATATAATAAGATATTAAGAATACAATCAAAATAGTAAAAATTTACTTTATATGAGACTCTAAAATCGTATTTAAGGTAATTGTATCTAAATTTCAACCTTTCGGGAAAAAATATTCGATTGAACCCAAACTTTACAACTACATTAGAAAAATTAATTGAAGTGACTAAGTAAAGTTATATTTCAAAAATAATAATAAAAAATCTCAATTTTAGCCTTAGAATTATGATTATTCAATATGGTATAAAAATAATTGAAACCCATAAAACTAAACTCAAAATGTGACAAGAACTTAGAAATAAGTTAATTAGGCAATAAAAGAAAATAATATAGCATGATATGCTATATGAGTATATAGGTATTTTTATGAGTATACTCGATACATATAATAAATATGTCTGTAAATTAACCTAAAATTATATAATTATGCATAATAAGCATTAATTTGCAAAATTAAATAGGAAAAATATCTTAAAAATAAAAGATATGCTAGAAACATGATTATGTGCATATAGTTACTCATTACATATATTACATATATAGTGTATATATACTAGTATATTAATACAATATACTTAAATTATTCAAATTTCATTAAAATTAAATCAAAACTTATCCAAATGACTTGGTAATTGCTGGAATCCATGTGACACTTCAACAACAGTTGGAATAAATGACTCAAAAGTGAATCATCAACAATTTTCCACCTCTTTTTTTTTTTTGTTTTTCAAGAAAAATACTAAAATACATTATTTAATAATTAACAAAAATTGTAGTAAACCCTAATTACTATAAATATGACTCCCCTACATCATATACATGTTTAGGAAACTAAACTATAGAAAGAAAAAATCAAAACAAAAACAAAGTAAGGACCAAGCAAGGATAGTTCCCTAACCAAACTTTAATTTGCTATGACACCCTTCTACTACCATAGAGCACCACCAATGCTTCAACTATTTGATAACCCCCTACTACCCAACAGCCACCGGAGCATCGACAAATAGGTCGGTCAAACTTTTGCCTTGTTTTTGCTCAATTTTCTAAAAATATTAAATTAATCCAGAACATTATGGAAAAAATTATATTTAGGTTATTTTAGATATGCTTTTGTATGATATTCTTATTTTTGTAAAATTTAGAATATTTTATATATTTACTTGAGAAAGTCATTATTTATTTGAATTTTGACTTTCAAAATAAATATATCAAATGATATAGTTTCAAACTCAAAATTTTTGTGTATGATATATAGATAATTGCTGTGTAGCCAGATTTTTTATTTGGGTATTTTTAGTATTTAATGTAATTTTAGCCCTAAAAATAGCTACAAATTAGCGTAAAAATGTGAAATAAAATGGTTTTATAAAATTAAATAATGAAATTGACATATATTAACTTTTGGTGAATTATAATGACGTTAGGATAGGTTGAAAATAATTTTGTGTGAAAAGGATAATATTTAGGTAATTAAATACAATTTAGTAGTAAAATTGTAATTTCAAGCACATGGGCAATAAATCTATAGCATGAAACCAAGTGATGATTGAATCCCCCATATTTTTAGGAGTCTATAGGAATTATCAAGGAATTATTTCATGACTAGAGTTATTTATTATGAATTTATGTAATAAAATAGCTTAGATAACGAATGATGCTTGTTTTTTGTAATGATAGGCTAAAATATGATAAATAATAAATATATATATATATATATATATATACATGTTGGTCAAATTTGATTAAAAGTGAAATTTTAATATATTTAATAATAATTTGACGATTGGGATATATTCATATTACGGTTAGATAATACTCATATTATTGAGTTATATTGGTAAATTATATAAAATATGGATTAATTACATAAAATAGGTTTAATATGATATTATTCATTATAAACACGTATAGGTACATCAGAAACTCTAGATACCCTTTACAAGTCATCTCTCAAAAAAGAACATGTAATATGTATCGTTAGATATGTACAAATCTAATGACACTATTTTTACTAAATCGGACAATCCTAGGTAATATTACTTATATCTCTATAATATTACGACAATTCACATACTACGATAACTTTACTATAATTGAAACATAATTTAACTTATTAAAAATACGTTTTGATACGATCGAAACAATATATCATATATAATAGTATAATTATGTATATTATTAATATTTAATAACTTAACTTAACTTATATAATAAAATTAGAAAATAATAATATACTATATATATATATATATAATTGTTTAACCGAATACGTTTAGATAGAATCATAATGTTTTCATAATAATTACGAAAACTAAATCTGGATTTTTTATATATAGGATCTCCTAGTGATCAGATTGTTGAAGACACTAATCTTCTATAATGTGTATCTGAATAGATAAGTTGAGATTATAGTTTTATCGCTTATTGAGATACTGTATTAGAGTATCTGAAGACTTAAGAGTATTTCTGTTTATGATAATAATTAGTTGTTTGTGTATACCACGCGTGTAATTGATATTCAATTGTGATAGAAGTTGAACTCTTTGATGTATTGTTCTGTATGATTGCATCATTTCTATATTGAGTGAACTTGTTTGGTCACCACTAATTGAAACTAATAGTGATTCGATTACTAGCAAAACTGGATATGCATAGCACCTGTTAGGATCTTCTTCAAATTCATAAAATATACTTGAAGAGATTGATTATTCTGCTTAGGACGATAAAAAACCTTACAAACATCATACATACAAGAGAGATTACCCCTTTCAGAGTACAAATATTCTAAATATTTCATCAAATCCTTCACATAATCACAATGACTAATCAAACTAACCACCTTAGTATCAATACAATTTCGAATTTGCAAAAATAATTTAGCATCATCTTTTAACCACTCCTTACAAGTGCCATCAGTTAGAGGATCATCAGTGAGATGGTCATACTTAGAAATACTTTGCAAATATTTTTTAACTGTCTTGGACCAATGCAAATAATTATGACTAATTATGTTCTATGATCTCAGCAATTATTGGAACCATATTAACTGTTACTATAGTCTTCTAATCCTCACCCATAATAATCTAGTTGAATCAAGAAATACCCAAGAAACTGAATAGCAATTGAATAAGGAGGTAGTAAGTAGATAACCAAATAATATTGAACAACAACCAAATTTACCAAAATAATATAGTAAATAGCGAAGTGGATAGCAAATACTAAGTCTTACTCTACACCAAATAGCAAGGAGACAAACAAAACCTAAATCTTACTCGATACAACAAACCTCAATAAAAAAAATGAAACTAAAGAGGAGAACAAATCCTAATCTCTTAGTCAACGCCAAAACTGAGAGTTAGAAATTCAAGGGGATGCAAAACGCTGTTTTACACCTTCATGTAGTGGCACATGGACCAAAGGCGAGAGAATCAGGTGGCAAGTGAGCTTCATGTACTGATCAAATGGCTATTAGATTTTGGTGACAAGTCAAATTGACGGTGGTTGACCTCTTCTTGGTGAGAAAGAAAATATCACTCTATATAGGAGTAAATTGATTAAATTATTCTAGAACTAAGGTTTCATTATATAAATTTTTTTTCCCAAAAATTAGAAAAATCTCTATATTGGACCCATGAAATTTTGCTTTGAGTAAGAAAGAGAATTTTTTTTATTGATTGATTAATAAGTTTACATGTTTATATACATAAGCTAAATGAAGAAAGAAAATAATACACTTTAATTCTCCTAATTTACTTTCTAAATATATTTCTAATATTAATATTTACATTCTTACTCTATAAAAATTATCAAATAAATATATGTACTTCGATAAAAAAGGATATATTTAGAACCAAATGGTAAGGGACTTAGATTTTGAATACTTCAATGTAATGTTGTAATAATAGATTTAGGTTTTGAAAGTCAAGATTGGTGTAGACTACCGTTAGAAATTGGGATAGGGGATATTATTTGTTGTTGTGTGTTGGTCAATGTAATAAAATCAAAATATAAAATAAAAATCTACCTTATTATGATTATTAAGTTGAGAAAGAGAGAAATACAATTTTCCGCTTTTATTGAAGAAAGTAAAGTAAAGGGAGATGGAGAGTGAGTGGGCGGTTTCTTATATGTTCTATTGATACCTATTAATGTGTATTAATAGATATTATTATAGTTTGATTATAGAATAAGAAGTTTATTTTAAAACACTGTGAGTGAGTGTAGAAGAATTATTTAAAAATCCATAACTAATCATTAGCCAAAAGAAGATAAGTTAGGTACAATCATTCTAAGGACAAATTTGGAATATGATGGATGAAAAATGTTCTAAGAGGGTATGCAACCAAAAGACGAGTTTCACCTTAATATAATTGAAAAAAAAAAGTTATTTCAAACAAATACATTGATTATAAACTCCATGAAGTTAGCTAAATTAAAAGTACCCATTGTTATAAAGAAGAAATCTTACACTACTATTCCTTAATATAAGAGATGAAAAGTCATGGATTTTCAAATGGTCATGATTATCCTTTTTCCTTAGGATCACTTTTGGATGTAAAAGCATAAGAGTCATGATCATCTTCGACCTTTTATTTATTTATTTTTTGACATTCAAATCAAGTCACCATTCCTCATGGGCCTTATCTCCATTACCATCTAATAAAGTTGTACCAAATTCATCTGAATTCTATCCATCTCTCTATAGTTTATACAAAGTGCTATAATTTAAAGATTATGTATTGTATGGCTCTTTATGTAAGACTTTTGTTGGGCTTACCTCTTCAAAAGCCTACCACTTGACATTTTTTAAGTAATAAGTGTAAACTAATACTCTTATGTGTGTTGTTTTTCATACATGCTAGTTTTTATATATAATATATGTGTATATGTATATGTGTTTAGATCTCTTAACAATATGTAATATATGCTGCATAATTCCTTATATATCAAAGTGCCAATAGTTAACCAATCTAGCTTATCTATACAATATAATATCATATTGATTATTTAACAATTGACACTTGCATATACATATTGGTATTTTTTTTTTTGTTTTGGTAGATAAAACATTTTATTAAACAAAACAAACCAAAGTCATACAAACAAAAACAAACATCATTGCTCATTTCTCGAGCTACATTAACAACACAATTACAGTCTTCAAACAAAACATCAATAAAAAATCTAAGGACAATGTTTCCAAAACACAGACAATTTTCCAACTACAATCTTCCAACTCTAATCCCTTCTTAGCTAGCACATTTGCAGCCTGGTTTTGATCACATGCTATCCTATAAACAATCACATTATGCATTTGGTTAATAAGAGAAATGCAACCTCTTAGTGTAGGATGGCATATATTTAGGTCTACATCTCTTCTCTGCATCCAGTCTATAGCCATAATTGAGTCAATTTCAATAATTAAGTTCTCCACCTTGTTTTCTCTAGCCCATTCGAGTCCTTAATAAGTCACCCACACTTTTGCTTTTAGTAGGAAGACCTTCTCAATTTTCCTACGTATACCCCTTTTGACTTCTCTTTTGCTATTTTTAGCTACAAATCCTATTTCACCCACCTTATTGCACTCCATTATTGTACTATCACAATTGATCTTTATCCACCCTTCCTCCAATTTATTACATTGTTGAGCTCTTCAAGGTCTTCCTTGTTGAATATGTTTGGATCTATTATTACTCTACCATTCATTCACTTCCATCCTAACTCTTTGCTTCCATTCTAGCTGCTGTTGGCTATCATTAAAGACCCTCTTGTTCCATTCTCTCTAGATCCTTCTCAAGCCAAATAGAACTATAGTTTGATGTGAGTCTCCTTTTGCTTCGACTTCTTTGGTCTATATCCTCAATTTCAAGGTAAGGTAGGGATCTTCCAAATCCATTACAGGTTACCTAATTCCATGAATGCCTCCTCCTGTGCACACATTATTTGGTAAGTCGATTTATTTGAGACTTCACCATCCATTTCCTTTAGCAAAATTCTTTGGTCTACATCCTCAGTTTCATTTGTTAGGATAATGTAGCTAGGCGCATGTTTATCTCTTCATCCATCTAGAAAACAATTATATCTTCATTCCATATTCTAAGTCTAATCCACACTTGTCTTATCATCAAGCGATCATCATACTTATTTAGTGGCCTTTATAGCTAGCTAGAGACTCAACCTTGTTTCAACTAGTTGTCCATTTAAAATCTTGTGCTTTGGTCATTTCGAAGATGAACTCTTGCCACCCCATTCACCCAAATTAAGGTTGATGTAGGGAATTAAAGAACCTTGATCCCTTTTTTACTACTGTACAATTATTTTGTATTCTGTACTTTGCTTTAATGAGTTTCACCCACAGGGTCTTTTTCCTCTTAATATTCCAAGCCATTTTTTGCAAAAGATGCTTTGTTTCTCTTAATAATATAAAAAACATGAAGACCTACTTATTGTTTTGGTTGCTTTATCTTTTTCTAGCTAATCTAATGTAGCTTCTTCTGACCTTCAACTAAACACCAGATAAAGTCCCTATGTAGCTTCTCAATTAGACCCATGGGGAAGGGTATTGCTTGTAAATAATAACTTGAGATACTCTCCAATACAGAAGACAATAATAGCTTTATGTGCGCCATACTTAGTAATTTTGTATTCCACCTTACTAATTTACTTCTTACTTTCTCCAAATGAAGTTTAAATCTTATTGTTTCAAATTTCCTCCTTCCTTCATTGGTACACTAAATACTTCCCTATAATCACATGCATCTTGACTCCAAACAAGTCATAAATCCTTTCTGTTAGTTCCCTATTAGAATTTCATTAGAAGACAATACATGACTTATGAAAATTTACTTTCTAACCTAACATCTTCCTAAACCACTCAATCGCCTGTAACATACTTCTTGCATTGTCCTCCCAAGCTTCGCCTAACAAAATAATATCAACAATGAAAAATAAATGGGACAATTGAATCTTCGCACCCTTTACATTGATTGGGATCCATTTCTTCTTTTCCACCAAGAAGTGAATGATTCAACTAAACATCTTCATAAGTAGTATAAATAGGAAAGGTGATAGGGAATCCCTTTGCCTTAACCCCTTAGAAGAATCAAATTGTTCCATCATAGAGCTATTAAATAAGATTTAAAATGATGAAGAAGACAAATAAGACCTAATTAATCTGATCCACATTAGTAGAAAGGTAAACTTTACAAAGTCTCATTCAACTGATCGTACGCTTTTTCTAAGTTAAGCTTGACTAACATTTCCTTGATAAGAAGTGAAGGATTTCTTGAAAAACAACTATGTTGTCTTTAGTCGCTCTACTTGGAATAAAGCTTCCCTATTCTAGGTAGATTAGCTTATCGAGAAGACTTTCCGATCTGTTGACAAAAAATTTGCTCACTATTACAATGACTTATTGGTCTAAAGTCCTTGAGTTTATTTGCTCCTAATAGCTTTGGGATTGAAACTATTAATGGGCATGCTCTATTGCAAACTGTGATCAAGAATAAACAAGGCTAATCGTTAGATGGGTTCAAGCTTGCGGAAAGTTCAAAAATGATTAATGGGGAAAGTGTGAAAGGGCAGAATAAAGAATAAAATAGTAAGAAAAACCCACGAATAGCTCCATAGGATATGACGCACCAATGGAACTATTAAGGACTTACGACACAATTTGCTATGCTACACAAATTGGTCCAGTGAGATTATTTGCCACTTAACCTTGCTTAAGGAAAATGATAAAGTAATACCGAGAGTAAACAAACAGTATTTATACAAGGAGGAAAAAGTACTCAAAAGTGTATTAAGAATGATCTGATGCTTTCCAACTATAAGTACAAGGGTATTTATACCCATAAGTTAGGACAACTTACTTAAAAAAGAAAAGACAGAAGGGTATTTCTTAAGGAAGTAATGTACAAGATACAAAAGGATAAAAACGAATATATAAGAAAAAAAATCATTGATGCAATGGATTCTGCATATGATACTGTATACGTATCAATGCTATATTAGCAAGGTCGTTAGAAGATGTAGACAGAAAGTATGGAAGATGGCTTGTTCGAGTAGGGATGACTTAGTTAGTCCGGAGTCTCTCTCTTACCTTTTCGATAAGGAAGATGTTGAGTAATTGGTCGACTTAGCGTTAATGAGTAATCCTCAATTTGACATACTACAGAAAAATGGACAGTCATACGACTTGGTGTGAAGGGTAACTCGATAAGGAAGTACTCGGTTTCGGCAGGGGTCGGTTGGAACAACTAGATTTATCGTGCCGGCTCCTTTAGTCCTTGGATTCTGCTACAGGTCAGAAGTCCGATAGCTTGATTCCCATCATACTCCATGATTCAAATATTTTTTGTACTGTTTTGCAAACAATTTCACCAACAATATCCTAGGAGTTGAATAATGCTACACTTAAGCCATCTCTACAAGGGATTTACTACTACCTATACACTAAAGCCCATACATATGGGTTGTAAATAGATATGTTACTAACCGTTATTATAGTAAGATGTTTTAATATGAAGATATCCATTTTTTATTGTTTTAAATGCGTTTCCTTTTATACACATATTACTTACCAATATAAATCATTACTTGTGGCTGTAATCTTTGTCTTATATTAAATATTACGTGAAATAATATAGAGAACGGGTAAAAGAGAGAGAGAGAAATCAAGTTTGAAAAATTATATTAAAACTATATATTAGAGAAGAAGAATTGAAAAACTATTAGCTTAATATGATAAATAATCATACATCATGGTAAATGTTTGGATTCTAATGTGGAGCTTGAATAGTGGATAAAGATCAATATGTATCTTTATTGGATTTGCATCCTCTTAATTTTTCATTTTTTAATTTCTCTCAATTTGCAAATTATTGTTTGAGATTATCTAAAATTTTGGAATAGCCTATGGTGTTATTTTCTTCCATGCGATTTTAATTGTTAATTACATGTAACAATATTTTAATAGGGTAAATTAAGATTATCCATTTTCATCTTTATTAGATATTTATTTCTTAACTTTTTTATTTACTGAATATTTATTATTGTCAACATCATACTAATAGTTGCTTATTTTCTTATTTGATATAAGCTTTTCCTCGCTCAAAAGTAAAAAAGAAAGGATTATTAAAATAATTTAAAATTTTTATTACAATCAATTCAATCCCCTTTTTGATTGCCAATCAAGACCAACATAACTAAAGTGGAAGTATCTCACTACCTACAACACTACCCAAATTTGGTCCTATGCGCTTAGACAATTCTATGCATTCTCCAATTTTAAAAGGATTATGAATTATGATTTAAAGAAATTCATGATCTGAATAGTTAAGTCACCTTGGAGTAATAAAAACAAATCCATAGTTTATCTTTGGTTTTGCTTAGATTATATTTACTTAGGATATTAAATTAATAGAAATGACATTTTTTTTTATAGAGGTAAAAATTTGTAGTGATTAATTCAAAATATAACTCTGATTTGAAAACCTTACTGCTTACATTTGCTCCCATGTTTTTAAAATCACTACAATCACTGTAAGAAATTTAAGTTATGGCAATAATATATTGTAGCAAAATATCTTTTTATTGCAATTTTTTTTTCTAATGCAACAAGTTAGTTTTTACAAAAATGTATGTAAATTTTTTTCTTTTACTATTTCAACAAAATTTTGCTACATATAAATGCACTGATAAAATTTCGTGTATTTTGTTACTTAAAATAAAATTGAAAGAAACCATTATTTATAACCAAAAGATATTAACAAAAAAATGTCATTGCAATAAGAAATGAAAAAAGAAACAAATAAACAATTGAGATGCCCTACCTACTTTCTTCATATACTACCTTCATTATTTGCTTAAATTCTTTCTATTTAAAAATAGCAAGGTTTGCTTCATTCCAAGGCCAGCACAAGTAATATATAAGACAGCTCTAGAGTTCTTGAAAATCAAACACTCTCTAATAGAAAAGGAAATAATCTAGTTTAATAAATAAATAAAATGTCATAATTGGTACACAGATTAGACTGGAATGAAATTACAAGTTTGGGTTCTACTCCTTTTCCTTATGTTTGACAGTGTATTTAAAATGTAGAATCGCGATTTTATAGAATTGGTAATTCTAACTTCAAAGAGTAACTTAAAGGGGAAATTGCAATTCAATTTCCCTTTCATTAATTTTTTTTTTCAATTAAACTATAGAAGCTTTACTAAAAAGAAATATTAAGGTCCATAAATGGGATTATACATCTCTTACATAACTTTAAAAACATTTGTTCTTAGGGATTGATAAAAGAAATAGTATCTTGTAGTTTGCTCATTCTTTAGCTAGAGTATCTGTAATAAAATTATGGTCTTTACTTATAGGCCAGCCTCCTACATGTGTTCATCAAATCCCTGCAAAAGAAAACAATAGCATGCAGTAAAATCTCTTTAGTAAATTGAATATTGCATAAAATGTTATATGCTTTATAACAATATATCATAAGAATAACATGATCAGAATATTTTCTTAAAGCAATATTCAATCCCCATGCAATTCTCTACAACAATAGCCTGTAGTGCTATTGCTATAGATCATCCAAGGAGATGCTTGAACTGTTGAACAACAATCCCCGAATAACTACAATGCCATCCTCAATTTGCATCGTCGCATTAGCTACTACAAATACTACGTTTTCAGTTACATAATTATATTTAGTTATAGCTGATACTGATATTGTCTTTCCCTTCCTCATAGAACATGATTTATTTGCTTAATAATCAATTGATAATAATTTTGTCCAATCTATCCAATTATAAGCTTGATTATCAGATAAATTAAAGAGGATATTACTTCTTTCCTTCCACATTGTCCATAAATAAAAGGAATATTTGACTCCCATGGTGCTTCAACTCTTTCCTATACTTCTTTTAATCTATTCTTAAAAAGGTTATTGTAGTTATTCTTGTAAGGACGTAGAGTAAGTTATGATAATCCAATTTCTCTTAATTTCTAGGTAATCACCTATAATATGTTCAAGTGTTTCAATTACACTTTGATAAAATTAACATTATAGTGAAGTTGATATACCCCATTGCATTAGTGCAAATTGTGTAAGCAAAACATTATGGAATATTCGCAAAAGAAAGAACTGAATTTTGGAAAAATTGGTAGTTTCCTCATCTACTCCCAATTGTCCATAGTATTGGTATCTTTGAAAATTCCTTGTTCTTCTTTTACCTTCCAACATGCACTTTTCATTGTAAACTTGCCTGTAGTTGTCAAATTCTTACTTGATGTATCATTAACAAAGTGGAAATCCAATGGCCTCTTCCTTCTATTGGCAAAGGTTTCCATTCCAAGCATCATAAATGGTTAAGGATGCAAGATATTGTATCAAAGGACCTACAAAGAATTCTCTTAGAATGCCAGCAATAACCCAATTATGATACCAAAAAGATAATGTTTTCCCATCCAATATTCCTTTGAGAATGTTTCTCTATTCATTTCATATCATAATACCTTTCTTAATATAGTGCTTATATTTCCGCTAGAGGAGTTTTGGCTAGAGTTTTTGTGCTTATAATCCTTTCTAATCTAATTTTGTAATTGTTGCCTTGTTTCTAAGGGGAGGTTTTAATATCCTAGATCCCCATATGAAATCCCTAGACACATGCTCTATTTTTTGTATGATAGAACGGTGAATTTAATCAGCTTGCAAATAATAATTGATAATGCTCTTTAAAACTGAAGACTTACAATTACCTAATAGGTGGTTTTGTTCCTATTTTCTCAACAAGGAAATTCATGTCTACTACCTTAACATTCTTATTCTTAGTTATAAGAAATCCCACGTATTTTGATTTTGTTTAATATTTATCAGATTTGCTATCTCATTTCGAGAATTGTCGTCCACATTTGCCAAGAAGAGGATTCTTGATTTAGCCAAATTAATTGTTTGGCTTGATAAGGTTTCAAATATGGATAACCCTTGTATCATTGTTTCAGCTTTTGAAGTTGATACTTTTCCCATCATCCATAAAAATTATACGTGAAATCTGAAGAGAGGTTTCTTGAAATCTCGTTTGAATTAGACAACTTAATATTTCATGGCTAAAATAAATAAATAGGGGGAGATAAGTTCCCCTTCTTGAGTTCATTTACTTGCAGGAGAAAAGGGTAATTTACCTCCATCTAAGATTGGTGAGAAGGATATTTAAGATAAACAAGAGCTGAAGAGTTTGATCCAACTTGATGGAAGATTGAGGTTGACAAGGACCATTCTTATGAAGCTCCATTCCAATTGGTTATAAACTTTTTAGAGATCTAATTTCAATACCATCCATCTATTCTTTCCTTTCTTCTTCCTACATGAGTGGAGAATTTCTTGCATAACAATGACATTGTCTAGCACTCCTTCAAGGTATAAAACTTCTTTGAAAAGGACTAATAATCTTCTCTAGACAAAGTAGTAATTGATGGACCAAAATTTTGTTGACTGCTCTAAACAAAGTCGTACATAGGCTGATTGATCTAAAGTCTTTCAAATTGTTTGCTCCAGCAAACTTTGGAATTAAAACCACCTGTGTATTGAGTGACGTAGATTTGTTTAATGAGTGCAATGACAGAAAAGTCTAACAATTTCCCAACATTTCACATAAAACAAAGCATAAAACCCATCATTACTAAGAGTTATTCGTGGCCCTATGCTTTGAATTGCATTATAAATTTCCTCATTAGAAACCTCCTTTGCTAACATCCAGCACATATCCTCTATTAATCCTTCACCAATTTCCTTATTGATTAAAAAGGCCATAAATCATTGATTGAGCCCTTCTAGCAATTGTGAGTTGATGGAAGAACGTCGTATTTCTTTCTCCATGAATATACCATTGTGTACGAGATTTTGCAGCCTCCAATTTTTCCTCCTCATGTGGTAATTTCTTCAACTCTTGTCTTAAAAACAGATCTCCATTCGTCAGTTTTTTGGTTCGATTTTTATCAAGTTGATTTTGTACCAACTGGATTTGTTTCAGTATTACTCTCTTGTCGCATTCAATAATACCAAATACATCTCGATTCCACCCCTACAACTTATAATGGACTTCATTAAAGTCCTCTTCAATGTTAAAATGTGGATACACCCATTGTTTTCACATAAAAGAGTGAAGAGGAGTATGCTCTTACCACATTTCTTGAAACCTAAAGGTTCTAGGATCAAGTGGGCTCAATCCATGTTTAGGGTAACAGAAGTGGTACACCATCAGAAGCATTGTTACTTGAATGAAATAAATTGGCCCACGCTTTATCAAGTTGAGTTTGGATGAGGTCAGCTAAGATTTTACTACGATTGGTCCAAGTATACCGTTTATCAACAAAGCCCAAATCAAACGTCCTTCCCATTAATTATTACTAATAAAAAACAAAATTGCTTATCTAACATTTAATTTAATTACGATATTTAATAATTGAAAATATTTTTTATAATTACTACTATATATTATTTTATTTCATTTAATTCCATTCCGTAAACATTTTCAAATATAACAAGAATTTATCATTCTAATACCCATTTCAATCCACTCCACTTCATTTTATTTTAAATTATTTTGTGTACAAAATGTGATATAAATAAAATTAACAATAGAAGTGAATTTTAATTAAAGATTGAACTTTTAAGTGTTAAAATAGTTTTCAGTTGGTGAAAATATAAATAAATTGATAATCGAATCAAATAAGGTTTAAATTTGGAAGAGTTATAAAATAAAACATTTTTATTTAAACTACTTAGTTCATATCTATTTTTAAATACTTAAAGATTCGATTCTTTATCATTTAATATAATACCTTTTTCTTCCAATTTTTAGAATAACATCGATTATCATTTTTAAACAATTCAAATGTACATTCTTGTTTAACTTACATTTTAGAAGAGGGTAGATATAGGAAGAAATAATTGGAAATGGAATGAAAAGAATGCAAAAAAAAAGTAAGTGTAACTTTTACTTTTAATTGAATGTTTAACATGGAAATAAGTGGAAATATTACTTATAGTACTAAATTATCCTCGTCCTTTTTTATTTTTCTTGTTTCTGTAAGATTGTTTTTGTGATTATATCATATTTTCATTGGTTTCCATTGATTTCTCTTCAAATTTAAAGAAAAATATATGAGTATTTTGAAAATAAAAACAATTCTACTAATTTCTAACCAATTCATCTAATTTCCTTCTCATACAAACACATAGTTTCTTTTAGTTTGCACTGATTTTCATAACTTTTATTTTATTTTTACCCATCCAAACATGGTGTTATTCTCAAAAGTTAATAGTTTTGTATATAAATCTTCATTCTCAATCTCATCCTCACATCTCCTTCCCGACTTCTTGACTCCTCTTTCTCTCTCTCTCTCTCTCATTTTTTTTTTTTTTTTTAACCCGGTGAACTCGCTCTCTCTATTTTGCTCTCCAAAGCTTTAAACCCAAAAACTTGCTAAAAATTTCACCTTCTTCTTCTTTCAGCGTAAGCTCTCTTACAATCCTTCTTTTCCTCATTTAATTCCAATTTTACCCTTACCTCTCCCATCAATTTCCCCTTTCTGCCACTCCCGGGGCTTGGCTATCGAACACGACGCCTTTTACTACCCTTTTTCTTTCCTTCACTCTGATTAACGAAGAATTCTGTAAGTTTTCTCAATTAATTTTTTTAAATATAATTTCCATTTTTTCGTAATATCTGTTTAATTACGCCATTGATGATCACGCTCATATATTGGTGGTTACTAGGATGTTCTTTTGGGGGGATAAATGTGTCCTTTTCTGGCTGAATGTGGACTAACCAATTAGGGCTAGATTGTCATCTTTGGTTTGATCGATTATATATTTCACGAGGATAAGAAGTGAGTAAGTGTGCCGGATAAGTACACAGATTACTTGTCAATGAAATCGATAAAAAATTTCGAATTGCGGACGACGATCCAGGCTTTCTTTCCGCTAGGTGGGTTTGGTAACATGGATTCTGTTTTGCCGTTGCACTCAAGGCAACATTATGAAAATTTTAAATGAGTGCCGAAAATTTGTCACTTTCACAATTTAATAGGTATTTACTTTTTTGTCAATTATAAAATCAACGTGTTAACTATTGTCAAGGATAGGCGCAACTCGTGTTGTGAGTATGCGTTAAGGGAGCCCTTGAAATTATTAGTTCTTTTAGGTTTTATGTGCTTGCTTGTGCTATTTTAATAGCTAGCTTGCATTTATTATGTGATACTTGGGTTTTTCCTAGTGAAATGTGTAATGATAGTTTCGGAAAATAGTGCGATTACTTGTTAAATATGTCGAGCAAGTGGCTGAGCACTCTAAATAAATAAGTCATTGCTAATAAGCTAATAGTTAATGAGCTTGATTCATGGGTTTCATGTGTTTGTATGCGTTTGTGTGTTTTTCAGTTTAACCTTAGTTTGTTTTAATTGGAGATTGGTTTTTCAATAAGGGATGAAGTAATGTGGAAAAATCAATTTCATATGTGAATGGTATGCTTTAATTAGTATTAATATATAGGTTTCTCAGATTGACTGTTGATCTGTACTGAATCACTGGAAATAAAAAATGAAAGTTGAATTCCCAAGAGGTTGGGCTTAGTGGCATGATCTCTTGATGCTGGCTATAGAGGCAAGCTGGACTTGACCAATGCATACTCTTGTTGTAGGTAGTTTATTTGAGAAGAGGTAGCATGTGAAACTGTATTTGTGTCTTTGATCACAAAAGGTGCATTAGTGTACTAGTTCGTCAATTCTTTTGTGTGATGAACCAGTGCTGCATGGTAGTTTAGTGCTTCTTTTATGAAGCTTCTGTGTTTTCCTCTGTGCCAGCAATTGCTGGTATTGTACATTTTTTTTGATATATCTCTAGCGCAAATACCAATTATCGATAGCATAACATGAGCAAACAAAAATATGGTTTTTTGGTTTAATGTTTAGGTTAAATTGGATTCTTGCATGGTTGTGTCTCACACAGATTGTTGTTCTTCCTGTTCCTGAATCTTGGAATATGCTTACTCTTGGATCTGGACGCATAATGATCTAAGAGAATCGGGATTATCTATTTCATCTTCAATGGAGTTGAATGTTCTATCTCCGAAGAAAGAAGGTGCCTTACCTTCTGATTATGTCAGTGATCCAGAAGAAAAGGAGATCAGTGATGATGATGATGATGATCGTAACCACAAACATCGTCGGCGAGAAGCGCAGTCCCAATCTGTGGAGAGAGAAACTTTTGAGTATGTTGGATTTAATAGAAAGCACAACAAACCTTTTGAGAATGGGCATCGCAGTAGGGCAGATGAATCTCAAGAAAGTGGGTCATGGAGAAATGATAACCCAAGACCTTCAGAAAATGGTTCTTCTGCCAAGTTTGCTAGAAGGCGTCCAGGGTCAGTATCACTTTCTCAAGCTCCTCATGAATTGAATCAAAGAAGAGCCAATCAAGTAAATCTGGCTCCTGGTAGAGGAAGAGGAAAAGATATGAATTCCTGGAGACCATGCGATTCTAGGCTTACATTGCCTGATATTGCTTTGCAAATGGCACAACGTGCACCCATTTCAATGAATATGTTTCCTGGTATAGGACTGCCGGGCATACCAAATGCACGGGGAACATCATGGAACCCTTATGGGCTAATTCCACCAATACCTAATGGTGCTTTAGATGTAGTCCATCCAACTGGTATACAAGGAGCATTTACGTGCCCAATTGGTTCTTTATTAAATGGACATGTTCCTCGGCAGCAATGTAGAGACTTTGAGGAGCGTGGTTTTTGTCTAAGGGGTGACATGTGTCCTATGGAGCATGGTGTGAATCGAATCGTTGTTGAAGATGTTCAGGTTTGTTTCTATAACCATGTGATTGTATGTCTTGAAACATAGTTTCTACATGAAGGCTGACCATGGGTTTGGTTGGGCTTGTTTTTTGGGGAGGTGGGGTGGGGGTGTTGTAGGGTTGCAGGGGTAGGACTGCCGGGCATACCA